>KN891221.1:12845-25106 GCA_000934455.1 Apostichopus parvimensis
ATGTCCAGCTTCAGTATATACAGCTTTTAAAACGTATATACAACAACGAAAAAATTGTGGTACAAATTAATGTTCTAAAACGCACCTTGCCCAACAGATTTACAAAATTCCATGGTTACCGTAAGTAGCATACTCCATATGACTTACACACTAAATCGTAAAGTATGGTGGTCTTTATGTCCTTGTAGAAGTTTTCACTAGCTAAGCCCCTACCCAACACTGGGTAGCTAACACGTTGGTCATTCATGGCACCTTTAATTTTCCGTATCATAACAATTTAGATTTTTAGCTCGACGTGTTCGTCACTTGTAAACAAACCTTGTAAACAATTCTGGCAGGCTGCTCTTGGAAGGTCTAAGATAGCCTCAATTATCCCAAATCCACCACAACTACTTCCACTCATGCTCTTCATTATCCAATCCATAAGAAACCAGATTTTTGTTTGATAATATATGATGTTTTCCAGTTGCTGTTTGGCACTTTTCCTGAAGGAGAACACGGCTTGATATAGACTCTGTATGGAGTACACGCATATTAGAAGTAGCTAGCTTAGCACACATTCCTATTTCTGGTAACAAAAGTTTTAGAGCGCGAATTTACGGAAATCACATACTTTTGCCTAACATTGTTTGAGAATACACTATTTGAGAATACATTCATCCTGTTTCTTATTAACCTTATACCTGTGACCAGAGCTCCAGTTTAGTTTCTTGCAAACATCTTCAGCATTCAAGCAGCCAGGGTGAATCACAAGATCTCTATTTCACATTCAATGCTGTCATTCTTGTACTTCATAGTCACTCAGTCATATCGCTCAGAATTTTTTTTCGTGAAACTGGGCCTGCCACTTATGACTATGACTAGAGCACATGTAATTTTATAGAATATACTATGATCAACTTAGGCCTATGCCTATACTGTGTGATCGTTATCATTGACGTGGTAATCTTACGGTATCCTACACCACATCCAAAATTCGAACGGGAAATCCGATTGAATTGAATTCTATCTAACGTTAGATGCCCACTGTGTGCTGTGGCAATGTTATTAGGCTTATTCTAAGGTTCATTTATGTAACCTACTACTCTAATGGCTGTAAATGTTGATCTTCATAGCGAGATTGATTTAAGAAGACTAATAGCCTTGGACATTGGCAAAAATTGCTGAGACACAACGTCAATCAGATTTTGTTTTGTGGTTAACTGGTGTAGGTGTGCATCATGTTTCCTTCTCTCCCTAAGGAATTCCTACTTTGCAGAAAACAATCCAACTAAGGCCTTTCCCTAGGCTAGGTCTTGACTGAAATTCTCAAATTGGTTTAAAAATGATTACAATAGTGTATATCATAATTTTGTTTTTTGCAGAATCTTCTCTTCCCAAGTCATATAATAATACAACATGGATGAATCTCAAGGAGGCAGTGATCCCAATCGAAGGCGTCAGATTCGACATGAGTATCGAGATCTCATCACTCAGCTCAGTAAACAAGTGTTTTTTATTTGTAGTGTAACGATAACTGTTGGAAAGTTGCCACCGTCTTAGGTTCACCACCTAACTTTAGATCCTCAACATTTTAGAATCCCAGAATAAAATCTAGATACGTATCTGACAATGAAATTTATCCACCACAGCAATGTACCAGAAAACCCTTAAATTTGCTTGCTTGGGGTAGAGATTTCAATTTATGAGCGTACACCGAAAAATATGAGGAAAAAAAACCCTTTCAGTCAACTTCTCTCCGGATTTTTGCAAATATGAGGTCATTAGTTGCAGAATACAGGGAATTTCCTGCTCATCTATTATAAACAGAAAAGTCCCTCACGAATGTTACTGGTAGAATGTATCTTAGAATGAAAAATATTGTAATGACAGTTTTAGATTTGGTGGTGACTTTATGACTGCACCTTAACATAAAGTGTTCTCCATACATATGGTATAGGCTTAAGCTGTAGTCTATGCTAGATGCAATGGTGTGTAGTGGCAACTTCATGACTGCTTCTGTCACAAGGTCGCCATGGCAACTTTTTGAAATTGTGACTCAGTTTTAAGACTGTCTAACAACACTTTTGGAAGCTTTTTGGTTTCAACATTTCTGTAAAGGAAATAATCTAAATATTTCTGTGCCAAGTTTGACAGAAGAAAAAACTTCTGTATGTTTTAATCACAGATTAAAACATGTTTAAGTGGCAACTTTATGACAGTTTACATCATTAGTACTTACTAGTTTATTAATATTTATTATTGGAAGTAGTGTCGGTGGTAGCAGCAGCAGTAGTAACACTGGGAGTAATGTTAATTATGGCAGTAGCAGTAGTTGGTGTTGATAGCGTAGTGTTTAGTGAAATGTATGTTACAAACCTTACCCTTCTACACAAATTGACACCATACTAGTGATACTACCACAGTTGTTAAGCAAAAATTATGATTCCTAACAGATGAACTCAACCAGTGTTAGTTGCAGCTGCTATCATTTATAACATCCCTGACGATAGTAACAACACAAAGAAACAGAGATTCGACCCCATCAAATGTTAAATCGCAATATTTGAATTAGCAGAAGATTGCGACCTTACCAGGGGGTCAGGGCTATGTTGTTCTTATAGTTTATGTTTTCTGTTATCAGATAACCAAGAAGATGACAACCCAGAAAGCTTGAATAAGACTCTTGCAACAGCTGATAAATTGTATGAAGAAGGTTTGTAATTACTAATAGAAGTCTGCCATGATTTTCTGTTTTTGGGGTGGATGGGGGGGGGGGTTGGTTGTAAACCATGATTTGATGGGGTTACATTCTCAGTATGTTTTGTATCTATTGTTATAAAGCCAGCGTTAAATTCCAGTGACCATTGTTTAGGGATACCATTACATTCACCTGTGTTATATACTATTTCTTGCATGTGTTACAAAGGGGGTGCCCATAAAATGGCCTTATACTCCAGTGATACTGGAAAGAATTTTTTTTTGTAAACAAAGTTACACTATCATTGTATTGGTAAAAAATGTAACATTTCTAGAAAAACTTAAAAAAAGAGAAAGAAAAAAGTGTTTTAAGTAGGTGTGTGTTTTTGTATAGTCTTTTTGGATGAGTTGTGTGACATAATGTTAAATGGCTACAAAATGTTACAAAAAGTTGCACAAAATGTTAAATGGGTACACACATGAGTATATACTAAAGGGAATCAATGAGAAACACTGATTTGGGCTTTCCATACACTGTCTATGGATTGTATTTAAATGTTACAGGGTCTGACGTTTCATTATGGATTTGTAAGAATTTGATTGGGCTATCCAACCATTCCCTCACCCCCACAGTCCTCCCCTCCCTCCTTTCTCTTTATCTCTGCTAGAGTACCAATTCTATTCTTCTCTCAATCTCTCTCCCTCTCTCTCTCTGAATGTCACGATAACCATGGACTGCAATTCAGATAACTCCAAATTTGATGGGTATTTCTGTGTAGTTTTGTTTGAAACCTTTCTTTCTCAGTCCCATTTTTAGTTTTGTTTTGCTCTATTTACTTAAAATCATATTTTTGGCACATTTATCAGTCTTACAGACAAAGTCAGCCGGGATTGCAGCCCTGGATGCCGTGTTATTGCATTCTGCATCTACGGTAACATATCAAAATGCTCAGAAACTTGTAGTGGACAACAAATTTGAACCAAGGCAATTCACCGAGAAATTGGTAAGCAATATATATATACTACACTTTCCCTCACATGAGCTCAGCTTAACTTTTTTCATTTGGTTTTGGTACTTGCTTGCCACCAGAATAACCCTTTAAGAGATGGTCAGTTGAGTTTAGTCATAATTTTATTTAAGTATTAAGGCTATGAGTTAATGGAAATAGTTAGAACGAGATGTTATTAAGGTTTATGTTATTATTTTCTCCTGGTTGCTGCTTCATTCAGGTAACATTGTTAACTGGCAGAAGGAACACAGGTAACAACCAAAGGGAAGTCAATATAAAGAAAGAAGCCTGGAAAGATTTTGGGAAGGATGTCCAATGCTGTTTCAGAAGGGCGCCACCATTTCATTTCATGTAAGTGCATATTATAGGTATGATTTATTTTGCATTGGGTTCTAACTCTGTGTTTAAATATTCTGACCATGGCATGTAATGTTTGACACAGAAATTATTTACCACTAAGTCAAACCAACAGATCCATGTGGTTTCAGTCTTTTGGTCTGTTCCAAGTACACGAGTATTTAAGCAAAACTTCTGATACCAAAAAAATGTCATTCTCCCCCACATAAAATATAGCGGTTTTGAATTTTTTTCATTGACCAAACTTTCTCAAATTAGGACCACTCTGTATTGTACTACCATAATGCAAGAAATTCAACTCAGATTGTTGGTAAAAGTCAACTCAGATCAAGGGAAAGTTGACACAGATTGTGACCAAGAGAGTCTCAGACTGTGACAAAGAAGACTCAGATCGTGACAGAGTTAACTCAAATTATGAGTTTATTCTGATTGTGGCTGAGAAGATGACTCAGATTGTGACAGAGATGACTCTGGTTGTGACAAAAACAACACAGGTTGGGGTAATGTAATGGCAAAGTTGACTCAAGTTGTGACAAAGTCATCCCAGAATGCAGCTTAAAATCAGCTGAGTCTCTTAATATCTATTACACTTCCCAGAAGTGACTAGAAATGACTGGAAGTGATTCATAGAAGTGACTGGTCTAATCATTGAGCTATCTGTTTGTAGCTCCATGGTCTAATCACTCTAAACTTTCGCCTTTACACAGCAAAGAACACCACACAAAGGGATCTTAAGTCATATGTGGCTGTACCTGGGACTATACACAGGAGCATTATAATTGTAACAACAAAAAGAAAAAATAATCTGGGGGAGGGGGGTGGGGGTTGGAATTTGAAACTCACTGGCATATCTTATTAGATATAGAAATATGAAATCAAAGGGTCAGCCTATCACAAGGCAGAACTGGAATATTTTTTCATAAGCACTAAAACAGCACCACAATGTTATTATTAAGGTCCAAAGCCTCATTATTCTCAGCAAACTTGTGCCCACTTTAATTGCAAATGGGTTTTTGTCACATATCGGGAAGATTGGATGGTAGTGGCAGCAATTGTAGAAGGGTAGCTGCTATGTGAGTTACAGATTCTTTGAAGCCCTGATATAAATCGGGCAAGATATTGTGTATATCTTTATCTTATTCCCACCCTTTACACTTTTAATAATTACTCTAACGATTTTTGTATGCAGCATTTGGAAAAGGCATTACCTTAATACTATGCATTTAATTTCATTTATTTCTTTATTTTTTATTGGAACAGGTTGGGAAGTTTTGATAGAGGTCCTCCTGTTCAGAAGCCCAAACCCCCAACTGATAGACAAGGAGCAAAACCTGATGGGCCGGCAGTAGTTCCTGTACAGGTATTACGAATACACTTTCTGGTTGTTCATAAGGTTAAGGTTAAGGTGGTAACACTTGGTAAAGCGCACATTACTGTTAAAACACTCAATGGCGCTGAACAACAATACAATTATAAAAACGATTTCTTAAATAAGTGAGTCTTCAAAGCAACTTTAAAAGTTCTGATGGTCTTCGAATTTGTGTCGACGGGGAGAGCGTTCCAAAGTCTGGGGCCAGCGACGCTGAAAGAGCGGCCTGCGAAACATTTGCGGCGTGTGAAAGGAACCTTGAGAAAGATGCCCTTTGACATCATTACAGCATGTGTAAATGTGAAAAAGGTGTCTTCCCTGTATGACATCAAGCTGTATGTGCAAAAGTTTTTCTTTATATAATCTCATATAGCATGATGGTTTTTACTCAGGGGATGTCACATACATTTATTAAATACTCTGGGATATTAGGTTTCTTGCAAACCAGCATTTGCTGAATAATATCACAAACTTTTGCAAACAAGTCTACAATATTCAGAATGTGACAAGTCGAATATATAAGTGCAGCTACTTTTTTGAGTAAATTGTATGGCAAGGAATCACAAAGCTAACCACAGCTTTTTGGTTACTTATAGAAGGGGATAAAAGGGGTAGTACTTTTCATTGACCATAGGGGCATTTTTTTTAAAGATTTTTGTACAAATCTGAAGGGGCATGCTGCCTATTTTATGCTATGGATATGACTATTGGTAGCTTCCCTGTGTCTTGTCCTAATTTAACTGAATTCAAAAAGATTCCAAAAGAACTCTTGTTTGAGATCTACCATCAGGAAGAGAAAGAAGTAACAGATAGCATCAGAATTTTGCTCGATAAACAACCGCAACAAGCTTTGATCATAACCACCACTATTTGGGTTTGACTGGGATGTCCCAGTTTAAACTGATATTCCATTACTTACTTCCTTGCACCCTCTTTGTTTTTTTCCTTTTTGTTTTTTTCTTTTTTGGCATGTCCCTACATCCCTCCCTATCCATCGTTTGTCAATGTTTTACTCAAAAGTCCATAGCCGAGAATGTGCTCGACAATAAGGCCTCGTATATTCTCACCCCGTTCTCTGCGTTATTTTCAGATCGACGAAACCGGTAAGAGCCAACAGGAAGTGACAACCGAGGAAGTGGAGAGAATGTTGGGTATCTTGAAACAGCTGACGATGGGCGATTCTCAGGATGAAGGTGAGTATTTGGCTGCTCCATCGATCAGTTTAATGCTCTGATCTCATTGTTGCAATTTGCACTTGCAGGGCAAGGCTTTAGTTTACTCTCTTTATACAGGTTTTAAGCTACACAGATGCTGTCAGATTAAGACCGTATGCAGACATATGAGCAGGTGTCTCCGATTTCAAAACCAAGCCACTTGATTTCTTTGATATACTTTCGATTTTCATTTTCACTCTTAATATCACAATCAATGTAATCCACAGGTGTGGCCTGCCATGTAAAACTTGTCCGCAGTCCACCAGACTGTTTTCGAATCCCTTTGAATGCCACCTGCGTATTAAACCCTTAAGTACCAATGCAATGTTTCTACCCAACCCAAAGGAATATTCTGTGAATTTATTTGATGACCGAAAGGAGAAAATGTTTGTGTAACGGTGTCTACTTGCGATATGATACTATCAACTTAAGGAATGTACAGTGTAAGTAGAGAACTTTCTGATCTTGTAGTTCCAACATATAAATGTAACATTAGGTCTGTCATGGGAGTTGTTGTATCCTTTAAATGTTGCATCCCACAGATTGGAGACAAAATTTAACTTAGACCTCTAGGTCTGGTTTACCTACCCTTACTCTTACCCCTCTGTACCAACCTTCAACATCTCATGACTTTATAACCTGCACCCAGTGTGTACCTTTACTGTTGGAACAAAAACAAATTCTCAAAAGTCCAGAGATTTTTGGTGTTAACAAACAGCATCCCAAATTTATGCATCGTTTTGTGAAAGCCTCATCAGTTTGGTGTGATTTATAAATGCAAACCACAGAGTGAGTGACATGATCAACTAGCCGATAAGCCTAATAAAAGAGAATGACCCTTGATTAGACAAAAAAAAAACTTGGAAATGAAATTTTCTGGTGATTTTCCCTTACCAAGTGAATGGCTTGAATTATGCAGAATAGAACAGTTGCCTCTCTTTAATACTCTAATTTATTTTGTAACAGTTAGCAATTTCTCTGAAAATGATTTCCTTCAATCTTGCTTTTCTTTTTCTCCACTCTTTTCCTTCCAGTTGAACCAATCAGCTACTTTGAGTTTGTAATCAACCCACAATCTTTCAGTCACACAATAGAAAATATATTCCATATGTCTTTCCTAGTCAAGGTAAAATATCAATAATTTTTGCTCTCAGTAACTTATTATCTGGTCTGCATGTGATTTAGTTTTATCGAGAGAAAAGAGGAGAAAAGATGCTTGTAATAGTTTAAAACTCCTACTGTCAGATACCCTAGGAGTCAGGGTTTGACTCCACTTCAGTAATTATGGAAAGAATAGTATACAACAATGATAGAATGAGAAATGGGGGGAGTCTGGATATTCGAAGACGGGGAATTTTATGCAAGATCCATAGCCCATGCAAAATGACTGTTCAAGTAGTCATTTTGTTGTGTTTCATATCTCAGAGAGTAGTTTAGAATCTCTCAGAATATATATTTTACTTTTTCAATACAATTTTGAACAAGCAAAGAAAGAAATGTTTGGCTAGAATAGGATTTTGAACCAGTGACCTCAGTGATCACAAGTCCTTGCACTCTAACCAACAGTTTTCAGTTTTTTAGCCCAAAAGTTTGGTTGCTGTTTTCCAAGTTTTTATAATTTCTCCAGTCATTTTGTTGTTTGAAAAGAGTATTCTGGTTGCTCAAGTTAATTGCTGTGCAAATTTCGGAGTTTTAGGTGAAATCCTCATCCTCATGTAGCGTTTTGTATCGCTAAGATATGAATTTTGTTTTTGTCAAATTTTGTGATTATTTGTAAATGTATCTGGCAATTAGCAGATTGGATGATGTCATCAGGGCACTTCAGCTGAAAAGGTCTTTGTTTTAACTTTATAATTTGTCCAATAATTAACCACAGAGGAAAAGAATATTTCTACAAAAAGAGGTACATGTTAACGCAATTCAAAGTACAAAGAACTTTGACAGCTAAAGCTAACATTCCAAAATGTATCAGGTCTAAGGGATAAATCAACAAGAAGATTATGTATGTATTTTAGATCCTCCTGTAAGCAGGAACTTGCGAAGGAGCCATTATTGGCTTATCAAAGCCGCAAGCTGACGGAAGTCAGTCTCTAAGATTCACATTTAACGTCCATGATTATGAATTGTCAATTATAAATAGCCTAAGGAGAGCATTTGCCCAGATGACATCACAGACCCCCCCTAATGTGATCCAACATCCTGGAGTAGAATGTTTAGCCAGTTAAAATATATGGTTACATTCAATCAACCATATCTAAAGTTAAGGGGTAAGCAATTGAGTGAGTGTTTTCAACCAGCCAATGTGGAATATTCTTGTCTTCGTTGTCTTATAATGATAGGACGGTCATGTCCAGATCAAACTAGACGAAGACGGCCTTCCAGTAGTCTACCCGTCTCAACCTTTCAACCCGCAAGAACACAACGAAGAAGTCCCAAGGAAGCAGCTCGTCCTCAGTATGGACATGAGAGAATGGAAGGTAAGATGTAACAGTGTGACTGTCCTCTTAGAAGCATACCTGTCGGCCTCGAAGTATAGCTGTTTCCACCTCCTCCTCCCTCTCCACTACCCCACCCCTCCCTGCTCTCCCAGGAAGCATCTCGTCTTCAGAATGGACATGAGAGAATGGAAGGTAAGATGTAACAGTGTGACTGTCCTCTTAAAAACATACCTGACGGCCTCAAAATGTAGCTGTTCCCACCTCCTCCCTCTTCACTCCCCCACCCCTCCCTGCTCCCCCAGGAAGCAGCTCGTCTTCAGTATGGACATGAGAGAATGGAAGGTAAGATGTAACAGTGTGACTATCCTCTTAGAAACATACCTGTCGGCCTCGAAATATAGCTGTTTCCACCTCCTCCTGCCTCTCCACTACCCCACCCCTCCCTCCTCCCCCAGGAAGCAGCTCGTCTTCAGAATGGACATGAGAGAATGGAAGGTAAGATGTAACAGTGTGACTATCCTCTTAGAAACATACCTGTCGGCCTCGAAATATAGCTGTTTCCCCTCTCCACTACCCCACCTCTCCTCTCCTCCCCCAGGAAGCAGCTCGTCCTCAGTATGAACATGAGAGAATGGAAGGTAAGATGTAACAGTGTGACTGTCCTCTTAGAAACATACCTGACGGCCTCAAAATGTAGCTGTTTCCACCTCCTCCCCCCCAGGAAGCAAGAATAGAAATGATGTTGTCCAAAATGTGGAAATTTCACTTGAATGGTGGTAGGATGCTTTTAGGTTTGCAAGATATCTTAACTTTTACAATAATTATTTGCTTTTATATCAGTGGACATGTGATGGCTGTACTACAATTGTTACCTACTATGTTAATATGCACTACCGCCTGGTAGAGTTTTAACACTGTAGCATAGCAAATAAACTCATGTGTTAGCATACCAGCATGCATTCGTTAATGTTTAATTCTGAATACAAAACATGTCCTCTTAACGTCTCGGATGACATTGAATGCCGTTAAAACATTACGCAGAGTGTCCTAGTCACTTGAATCGATGAGCATTAGTTTTAGAGTTTTTCGGTCTTAGAAACATTTTATCATGAATAGTCTTAAGTATTTACATTATTTGATAAAAGCATTCAATCAAACGACCATACAAGACCTGCATAAACCGCAGTTTACTTCGAACGTAATATTTGAATCGACAGGAAATCGTGGAAGTGTTTGAAATCTCCGAGCCCACGATCCCTCCGAGGGAAGACAAGAAAGCCAGAAAGAAGAAGAACCGTGCCGTCTCCAGATGAACCGTGGTTCGCAGACAGAGGAAGTAGTTCACTCTGAAATCTTGCCTTGAATGTATCTGTACTTGCAGCATCGACTGGGTCCAATAGCGGTGGTCATAGTTACTCCAGCCAACCCCTCCCCCCTCGCCTCCCTCCCAAGAATCAATGCACAGAATGGATTGCTTCTGACTTGGTGGGAAGTATTAGTCAGTTTACATAGAATGATATTCATTTGATAGGTTTAACTTCTGGTCTTCTGGTTTGGAAAGAGGAGGTAAAGGTTCCCACTAGGAGCAATGAAGGCATCAGTTGTGAGCAACGGTAGTAGACGATCTGTAAACCTGTACACTACGAAGATGTGTCGAGGCCACTGTAGTCATAACTGCCATCTGTTAACTTTTCCCTTCCAACGCATACAACCAGATAACTTAATAGTTTAATATTTCTATGCCAGCCTATTTTAGATTCTTAGCTTGCATCCCAGCTAGATCTTTGTGAAAAATATTGCTTCCATCCTGAAAACAGTCCAGAAATGGTATAATTTTTACTTATGGATTTCAGTAAGATAGAAAAAAAAAATTGTTTATTTTGATGCTTTCGCTCTGCCTTGTGAGTATAAGATGTCAAGGCTGTTTGGGTAACGATGTAATATCATTGACTGACAATAAAATCCTAGGAAGGTTATACATATAGTGTAATTAAATGATGTCAATTTGATTTGAAAACATTTAATTTTTATACGATGACTTTAGGCATTAAATTAATGTTGATATGTTGCAGACTGTTATAAACCACATCTAGCAGTCCAGGTTGTTATTCTATGTCTTTTTTCTTTATTTATTTTATTTTATTTTGTAAATGTGACCCTTTAAGTATCTGAGGCTCATCAATTAAAACGACTGGACTAATTAGTCTAACACACAGACCATGAGGTCAGTACCTCATATAAAACACAAAACTCTATATTAAGGCATCATACACACCTTGTATGGCCTTAAATAAACTGGTGTTGAAATGTCATCCAATCATGCTCTGTTGTTTTAAAAGAAGCTTAAAATAACAGGGCTTGATTGATAGTTGATAGAATTTATAATACGTGGGTAAACATTGGCATTTAGGCCTTCACTAAGGATCTGTGGTCATCATCAAGTTGCTTTAAAGTAGATTTCCATATACTTTAGCAAATCTTAAATCTGAATATCTTGAAAACTGGAATAGCTTTAGAAACATTACAAGAACTCCATTCAACTACGACATATCAAGTTTACAATACCACCAAAATTCATACTTTATACTTTCCCACCAGAATGACAAATTAGATTAATCATTGTCCATTTGGAAGTTCCTCCCACCCTCCCCCCCCCACTTTTTTCTGATGAGCGTACTTTAATAGTTCATATGAAGCAACAGTACTTGCTGTAAATATTATTTCTTATTTTTCCTTCTTGTTTGATATATCTATCTGTATGAGTAGTTTTCTTTGATAAGACTTTACTTTTAGTTGGTAAATATTAGAATTGACAATTTAACTTGTAAATAAACTGATAATATTGTTAAAAAAAAATTATTGCTCGCTTTCCTTGTCTTTTTTACCTGTCTTATTAATAATTCCAAAGCCATATGTAGCATACAAATCCCAATATTGGCCAAATACATACTTTATTTAAGAAAATACCCATACAGTATGTTATATGAACTGCTTATGATACAACTGGTTAACTGGCCTTGCCGAATCCCACTGTGAGGGCTGTAGCACTTAGGTCCATTTCTCTTGGCACTCGGATTCAGACCAGGGTTTCATGGCCTCGGAAAGGCGCGGATCCAAGGCATGGGGGTTTACACCCCTCCCCCCCTTTCCAAACCCGCAAAAAAAAAATACAATTATAGATTTAATTTATAGCT
>KN891223.1:0-16167 GCA_000934455.1 Apostichopus parvimensis
TGTTAACCTGAGTACCCCTTTAAGTACCCCAGCATGCCCATTGTTATTATGTTGTTGTTGTTTACAGGTTTAAAGCTACAGTTGCAAGATTCTTCATCCCCTGTATACAATGGAACATTACCATTAGATAAAAACCGAGAAGAACAAATCAACAAGCTACAAGATGAAGTCACACATTTAAAGAAGAAGCTAGCAGGTATGTACATCTTTTTGGGTGCAGGCTCTGTTGTATCGGTTTAGTATTATTCTGCATTCATATTCTTTGTGGTAGCTTTCTTTAGAACCTTAAAGGGAAAGAGAGATTTTGAGCTGCTCATTCCTTCTGGCTTTCACAAAACTTTTAAACTGTGTGGGAATGAGAACACAACAGTTTGTAATGAAATGTTCATTTGCATGTATATCAGTTCTCATGTAGTGATGTGTTGTGACCATGGATGGCAGGGCGAATTTTGAATGGTCGCCTGGTTGTCAGAGATAACTAAATTTTGGTTCAGACGACCAAAACAGCTTTGAAGGTCATCCGGCAGATGACTTGGTTGTTGAATTGAAATTCTGATTGCACTGTAACTGCAATGTAACTGAATACCCCACAACTAGGTAAAATGATACACCATCACTTTGGAGACACTGAAATTGAACAAAAACAGTAGTAGGCCTATGATCCACCAAAAGGGTTTTTCTGGCCCAAAACTGAGCAGTGATCTATTCACCAAACCTACACATCTGTCCTACAGTGTACATATCGATCATTCTTTGTTATTTTGGTGCAATTTTTTCAGAAAACCATATTTGCTGTTTGTACAATCAGAGAAGTAAGGCCTGGTTGTCCAAGGGACAGCCAGAAGAAATCCTGTAAGACTTTGTCCTGGATGGGATGCTAACGGTGGTGCATCTTTAGACCTTATATTGTTGCATGGATTTAGTTTGATATTTATTAAAGGTTTCAAAGCCATTTAGACTTGGAAGAGTCCAAACAATACCTTCAATTTTCATTGTAGATGCTGAGAAGAATTCTCAGGGTAGGATTCTCGATGGAGGCGACACAATATCCAGCATCAAAGTTCGAGAATTGGAAAGAAAAAACAGGTGAGTTAATAAAACCAAACACTGTTTGGCAAAGCCCTTTACAAATCTGTGACTCTCATAGTCCTAATACTTTGGAAGGTAGATCTGAAAGCGAAGAGGAAGAGAGTTGTTTGGTAAATGCAGTGCTGAAAAAAGTGCGATTGTTCAGTAGAGGCAGGTAAGTTTTGTTAGTTTGAATGGAATTGCCAAAATGGTGCGGTGGGCTGCGCAGTACTAAAATGTTATCAACGTTTGGGACTGCGTTTATGAGAAAGTACGTTTCGTGGGGACAAGTCATTTTTGCTGTTCGTATTAGCCAAAACCAGTATGTTTTGAAGTTCTTTATACCTTGTAGAGAGAAGGGCATCACCCCTCAAGTCTCGGCCTGGCAGGGAATTTTTTTTTAATCTTAGCGGAGTTGAGGTATTGTGCACAAAGAAAAGAGGAGAAAGAATATGTTTCCATTTATGAACTTGGCTCTATGGATCATTAAAATGTTTCCTGGTAATAGTTAATCATGGTTTGAATTACTACACAATGATGCTCATTTATCAATGCTTGGCAAGGCAAAGCAAATTATCAAAAGTTTCATGTTTACTAATGGCATCATCTTAGTCTCAAGTTGTCAATTAATGTTTTTTTTTTTTTAATTGCTTCTGTTGGGTGTTTCTTCAAACGACGATCTTGTGTTGTAGGAAACAGGAAGTCATAGTGAAGCTACCGATTGAATACTTCCTTCCCACTACTTGAAATAGTTTTGCCTGTTTGGTTCACTTGCAATAGGTAGTCAAAGTCATGTCTGTAGTCTAGGTGTGTGTGTGTGTATTTGTCTCTGTGTGTATGTATCTGCAGTTGTTTTTTATTCTGGTTGAGGACTGAAACAAGCAACTCCAAGTCCTCAGATGTGGTTTGAAAAGAATCGCGGCGCCCCCCTCAGAAGAATTCTATTGTTTAGGGGGTATTGCTCAGGCTATGGTATGTGGATTTGAACAATGGAAACATGCAATGGGGTCCTCAGTCTGAATATAAAACACAGCTGTGTGTGCGTTTGTTTTTCTATCAAAAGAATTCCAGGTCCTCGGTTGTGATTTCTAAAGAATCACCACGTCCTCGGAAGAATTCTATTGTATGGGGTATTGTTAAGGTTAGGGTACGTGGATTTGAACAATGGAAAATACAATGGGGTCCTCGGTCTGAATGTAATACAAACATGTGTGTGTGTGTGTGTGTGACGTCTTTGTTTGTCGGCACAATGCAAAACGTACATGGTGATTGAGAAAGTAGGTGCATAGGTCCACCTCAGCCAGTACAAGGACCCTGTTAAGTTTGGTGGTCAAAGGTCAGTTGAGGTCAAACAAAGTACAAAACAGTTCAACTTAAGTCGTACTAATCTTACATTGTTTACCCTCAAGACAGGTAAGGTAGTCTTAGGTAGCCACAAAGGTTTAGATTATGCTCTACAACAGACCATACCCTTGCTGCTATAGTTTTTGTTGTTGTCTAGCATGACATTAAGAAAAAAAACTGTATATTTCATCTGCTTGTTGGTTGCATTTTTAAGAAGGAAGTTACAATTGCAACTACAGTTGTTAGGTCCATCTGGTGTTTGTCATTTCAAAGTTGTTTATTTGGAGGTTTTTTATGATTTTTCTCTCTTCCTTACAGGCAATTCAAGGCAGAGAGGGATGACATTGAGAAAGAGTTGGAGGAAAAGCAGACCCTGATGAGGCAACAGAAAAAAGACTTGAAGGAGGCTCAGTCTCAACACAGATTAACTCAAAAAGAGATGGAAGAAGTTAATAGCAAGTGAGCTTTATAGCTAAATTGATCAATTAAAATACCGTAACACAAGTTTGAAGTCGCTCTCAAGAAATGTCTTTGTGTTTAACTGGCAGAAGAGAGCAGGCAGCTGTGATTTCAGACATTTTCTGTCTTTATGTTTTTTTTAAATTTTTTAAATTTTTATGATCATTCCATCAAGAGTCCAAACAATGTACAATTCATAATAACATATACATTATGATCATTAGTCAATATTATCAACAACAACAAATAAATCATTAAACTTCAAATAAAGATTTCCAGTTATGCCATCTGATATCAAAAGCATGTTGCTTACAATTAGTTTTATACATAAACTTTTCTTTTAGATAAAAATTCTTTAAATCAAGTTTACCATAGCTATCTGTCTTTATGTTGTCATTGGACAGTGATATGCTCAACATCCGGCCATCACTTTCTCATCCTTTTATGACATCTCATAAATAACTAGCATTTTGAGAACAATGCAAGTCAACGCACATTTAGATATGTAGATTGCTGTATTTGCATTTTTTGACGAACGTTGTCTATTTAACCTGTAGACATTGCTTACCACCTAGTAACTGATTTATTTGTGACTGCGTTGTAAACTACAATGATGAACTGCTGATTGGATTTGCACAATAGTAATGGAGGAGTTTGGAATAGAGCGTAATACGATATTTGGCAAGCAGTGGGAACATTTCAATGTGTGAATGTGAAGTATGAACACTATATATTTAATAATGGTGCTATTAATATCCGTCTATAGTGAAAGAAAAAGTACTATTTTTCGGCTATTAATGACCCTTAATTCGTTTGAGTTGCATACCCGTTTAGTTAATCATTTCCCTTACAATTTCCTTGTACGTACATCACAGGTATCACATTGATCCCATTTTCCACTTTTTTTCCCTTCTGTCTGAACATGTAAATGATGTGGAAAGCATTACAGACATCAGTAGCATCGAAAAATTCACAAGAAAAAAAAAATGAATAGAGCTGTGTACAAAGAAGGAATTAGTACAAGAAAAATAATTCCCCGGATCATTGCAAATTGACAAAGATGAAAGATGTGTGATAAATGATTCCGTCAAGTTTTCTTGATTTAGGCCGCCTCTCTTCTCCTATGTAATTTCCTCAGCATTTTGGGTTTTTTTCAGGTTTTTTTTTCTTAGTTTTCTACTCCTCCAACTTTCAACTTGGAGGCTTCAGACCCTGTGGGTTCACCACATAGTAATCGTCCCAAGCCCGTATTTATTTACGAGCATAATGCTGCCATGCCATGAACTCCTGGTACATCATGTTCATCATTTAATTTACTGATATGAACCGGATGATGTAATTCTCGGAAAAATGATGCCCACGAGGGCTCCCCCCCCCCACCCACTTCATTGTAAAATCTGACTGTGGTCTGTTTTTGCTGAAGGTTCTGTCTCTTGTTTTCATGAATCCTCAGATATTCTGAGTTGCAGGCGGAAAAACAGAAATCGTCGAGGCTGGTCAAAGAGAAGGACGAGGAGATCGATAACTTGATGCATCAGCTGGATAAAAAGAGGCAGGATCTTAGGAAGACAGAGAAACTACAGAAAGAGGTAACTTTAGTGGATGAGGAGGTTGAAGGGGATGAGGAGGGAGGGATGGAAGGGAGGGGCAAATAATGATAAGGAACCGTCAGTTAGGTAGGGGTTTGTAAGTCAGAGTATAGAGGTGACATGAGTGATTACAATGTATGTATGTATTTGTATGTATTTTAGATCCTCCTGCAAGCAGGAACTCGCGAAGAAGCCTCATTGACTTATCAAAGCCGCAAGCTGACCGAAGTCAGTCTCTTACATTCATATTTAACGTCCATGATTATGAATTGTCAATTGTCAACAACTGTGTAACTGGACGACATACATTAATCTTGGAGTGACTCGAACCCGGGACCTTAAGATTGGAAGGCACCGGCGTTAACCACTGAGCTAACACTCCACAATGTGGTACAAGCAAACATATTTGGGGGGAGGGGGAGATATTTCTGTAGTCATTGAGTACCGTTGGAATTTGTTCAAACTTGTAAAAACAATAATGATTATATGTCACACCTATTAGAGTGTAGGGAAACAATGTTTCATTATATACCTGAACTGAAATTAAACAAGGATATATAAACACAAAGTATTGTCGTCACAAATAACATGGAAAATCGTTAATGTATTTTTTGATAGCAAAATTGTTTTTGAAAATGTCCTTAACAGAACGAAACGGAGCTGGTAGAAGTCCAGTCAGAGTTGGCCAGAGAGAAGAGGTTACGACAGCAGAGCGACCAGTACAGGAAAAGATTAGAAGAAGAACTAGAAGTAACAAAGGTATCTCATAGTTAAAAGACAAATGTTAAACACGTCTTCAGCAAAAGTTTAAACTAGAACGGTACATCCAGGTCGAAAGATGGACTAGAGATAAAAATAGGTATCTCACATCCACAGGTGAACTAGAACTTCTAAAGTCCCTCATGGTTGGAAGATGAACTAGAGATTAAAATAAGTATCTCACATCAACACGTGAACTAGAACTACTAAAGTCCCTCATGGTCAAAATTTGAACTAGGTAACAAAATAGGGTACCCTTTAGCCCAAAGAAGAACTAGAAATAAGAGAGAATATGAACTAAAAGTCTATGTTCCCCTTAAAATGCTCATAAAACGTAATCCATCTTGAGAGTCAAACGGTTGACGAAATGCTTGTGAGGTAAGACACGATCAGTCTCTGCCCATTGGTAGTCATTAATTTAGGCAAACATGACGAACGCCAAAGTATTCAGGAAACGTGTTTGATGCTGGGAGCAGGTCCTTAATGTCATTGCAGGAAACCGATTATCAACGTCGAGTGACATCTGAGAACGTAAAAATAGATCAGATAGATGGGTTGAAGGTCATGAGCAGATAAGTATGCTAAGGTGGTGAAGAGTTTTCTCTTTTTATTCCAACTTAGAAGGTTGTCATAAAAAAAAAATAATTAGGAGCCAAAGGTGGGTAGGGGGGATGTGGGGGGGGGATTCAATCTAATGGATGATAAGGATAGGAAATCCTTCCATCCTTAAATACTAAACCTAAGCAATGTTTTGGTTTTCTTTCCAACGAACACAATAATTTATTCTGCTGCTTTAGGTTATGGAAGTCAGAGAATAAATCAGTTGTTGTTTGGATAGCTCAGTTTGCAGAGAGTGGTACATCAACAGGGATGGGTATCTAAACTTTTTCACCAATAATTTCTTTGCGCTTCAGAAACGAAGATTAAGATAATTTTTCCCATTTTCTTATCAACATATCTGATTAATTGGTTTTGCTTTGATCTGTTCTACATCTTTAGATTAGAGAAGTTGGAAAGTCCAGTCAGTCAGCCGAGCCATCCCATGAACTTCAGTCAGAGGTCTCGAAATTGAGGGCGGAGCTTAACAGGAAAGATATCGAGCTGGAAGACGCCCTCGCTAAAGCCAAGTCCAGACACGCAAATGAAGAGCAGGTTTGTGTTTTAACTTCTGTAGAGGAATGGATATAAGAATTGATAAATCGTTAAAAAATTGATTTTTGGTTTCTAAAATACCAGAAGCAAGGTGGTAAACGAGGATGCAGGATTTACAAATGTTTTGCTAGAACAGTGAGAAACTGAATTTCCACCTTTACATTTAATACAAATATTGTGATAACATTATAGCCTATCCATGCAGCCATCCCTGTTAATGATATTGATTTTCACAAAAGCTGGGATTTTCTTTTTCTTTTTCCTTTTCCTAAAGAAAGTTACACAAATTTTGATGATGAAAACCTACTATTTTCCTTTTTGAAATTTTTTCAGAGTCTTCGAGATCAAATCCAAGAGAATAACCAAGAACTGGAGAAGCTGAAGAGGAACTTGAGTCGACTTCAGGAGACGTCCGACTGGAACCAGCAGATGAGATCTCAGGAACAGTTAGATCTGGTCTCTGAACTCAAGAGGAAATATGAACGAGAAAAAGCTGTCCACATGGAAGAGAACAAGAAAGCAAGGACAGAATTAGAGAAGGTAGGGGTCTCCCTGAGAGATGGTTCCTCAATTATAAGGATAGTCAGAAACATTGAGAACTAGGTTAGGCCCAGGAAAAACTAATGCAGTTGGTTAGATCTACATGTTAATTGAAGAAAGAAACTGTTCCTACCCTGTTGAATGTTAGAGTTCAATGGGAAGTTCATTAAACGATAGCTACCCATTATAAATTACTGACTTTTGTCACATTCAGAGGTCAAGCTAGTTTATTCTCTGTGTTTAACACCAAGATTAGAATGTCAATTTGTCGGACCTATGATATCCTCTGATAGGCTGTCTGCGATGATTGCCCACCATTGGATAAGTACGAGTTGCGAGTACGTATCATACGTAAACACACATACCAGAAACGACCCAGAATCTGAACAGCAGAGTGTCCACTAATAGTATCGATTTCTTGCAAGATATGTTTCAATAAATATTGTTAATATTTGTGCCAAACTGGGAATTTTGTGATTTTGGGGTGACTATAAAACCAATGTGGAATTCAGTCAACTTGTAATCTGCCAGTTGCGACTTGGACCGTACCCTTCTCCATATTCAGAACCCTGCTTCTGTTGATTCAGTTCTTTGTTTTTTTCCTCCCTTCAGAATATTTCTGTTCTAGAGAAGTTGCAGAGAGATCACAGAATCCTGCAAGATGAGGTTCAAGATATAACCGATAAGAAGGATTCGGTGGCTCATTGGGAGGCACAAATTACAGAAATCATACAGTGGTGAGTCCAACTAAATTTGTCTTGTCTTTTCTCCACTCTTTGATGTGACAGGGCTGTAACCAATCTAAATCTCATCGGAGAAAAATGAAGCCCTCAAAGGCTGCCGTTAATGTTGAATATAATCAATAGTGTTATGATCAAATGCTCCCTAGGTTTGTTCAAGGGACGTAACATATTTCCAGGAATATGTATCCAAATTATCTACCAGATAAGCTGCTTGTAAGAAGATGGCGTCGGTAGCGTAAGTTGCGTATGAGGAAAATGTATCGAAAATTTCATCGAAGAAAAAGCAAAAGAAGTCAACGTTCAGATTTGTTTTCTTGTATCGTAGCTGTATTAAATCCAGCTCTGCCAAGTTCATGGTTCTTGATTTTTTTTTTTTATCTTTTCATTCTTGTTCTCAAGGGTTAACGATGAGAAAGAAGCAAGAGGTTATTTACAGGGTCTAGCAACAAAGATGACAGATGAGTTAGAATCAGTTAGAGCACCAGGTCCTCCTGGTACTGGAAAGGTAAACTGTTTTTCAATTCTTAATTCTATTTTGCAGTTGTTCAAAAGCTGGTTTTTGCAATAATGTAGGGCTTTTATCTTTACCCCATCCTGAGGAAGCCAATTTTCAGCAGATTTACAAAACCCTGACAGATTGTGACTCAAAGTATGAAGGCAAATGAAGAAAAAAGATTTTTTTTTTTTTTTTTACTCAGACACTGATATGTTATTTAATGTATATGAATATAGATAGATATATATTTTATATACTATATTATATATAGTGTTCTCATAACACTCATATCTTTGGCATTTTTCTATATTACTCGATGAGTAAATTTTGTCAATTTATTCAGCATTAAGGATGTCAATTGCATGATGTATTGTCAGTGTGAAAAAAGGCAATAGCCACTTGTGCCCAGATTATTACATCCAGAAAAGGCTAGCACTATATTCTGCATATGGTACCTGCAGTAATAAAGTGTAAGGTATCATTCACAAGTTACATTCAGAAAAGATCAGAGCTGACTGTAATCTGACTCAGTAGTATCTATAAGTTGAGAGTACAAAGGTTGATTACATTGTAATCTCCCAGAGATGTTACTACACTTGTGTGTAAAGTCAATTGTAACATAAGACCTATTGAGGCGACTACAAAGTTAACTTACTGTATTTAAACGTGTTTTGTCAATCGACCCAGGCTAATTGGCAATCGAGACGATCTCACAAAATGGACAAGATGGAGTTATTGAACCTGCAGTCCAGTCTTCGTAGCGAGGTGCTTGCCAAAGAACAGATACAGAAGGAAATGACTGAAGTGTCAGCCGCCCGGTCTTCGGCTGAAAGGTAAGACGAGATGGTTCGAGTGTTTCTAACCGAGGGGTGTTTCTATCCTCAGAGTAAAGTGAAAGTACGAAGTGGGGAGGGCACAACGAGGTGCATAGATCTGTTAATGAGTGTCTTTAACGAGTTTCACTTACTCTTTCGTTAAGTACATTCAAGTTAAGGTTCAACCTCCTGTTTATGTCTGTAGTGCATTGTATGGCATTGATTAGTCTTACATGCACAGGTTTAATAAGTTAATGCTGACATTGGTTATGTTAAGATGTAGTTATTGTAACAATAGGGTTATACATGAGGTTATTTTATATATCTTAAGGCAGTTTCATTTTTCTTTGACAAACCGATGATATGTTGCTTCCTTGTCGTTGAATAGACTACAGGATTTTATTGTTTTATTAATAAGACCTGCCAGAGAAACATTCTTGTTTTGTTGTTGTTGTTCTTTTTGCTGAAAGAATGAGATAAATTTAAACCAGAAGTTTGCATTTAATGTGATGCCTCTAATTCGTAGCATAGTGACTGCACTGAAGACAAGGAATACAGCCTAACATGTATCGGTATTACTAGATCAATGTATCGGTTATTACTAGATCAATGTATCGGTAATTACTAGATCAATTAGATCACAGTTGTTAAAGGGAAACATTTAAATTTTTCATATATCCTACATAAATTCATAAAAATGTCTCTCCCCCTCTCATTTTAACTAAACTCCTAATAGCTTAGAAACACTTCCAGGCCACTGTTTTTAAGCTTCAAATGACAATATTCAACAAGGGAAAAGTTGTGCGGGAGAGGGGGGGAGGGGCGAGACAGGTGGCTCATGTTATCTCATGGTGGTGTAGCATTGTTATTGTTATTGAAGGTGGTCCGTGTGAAAAGGTTACCTCTTGGAAGAGTCGGTTGGAGACTAGACAGATATGTTGAAATTCTGTATTGAACTTTCCCCTTTTTTTCTTTTTACAGCAAATTATCATCGGCAGAAACTCAGATCACGGAAGTAAAACTGGAAAATGAGAAACTGAAAGAGAGAATAAAAGAATTAGAAGATAAACTAGAATCCAAACAAGGTAAGTTAAAAGTTTATCCAGAATGGTTGTAATAAAGAACAGAACAATTGATAAGTACTTTCTATTGATCCCCGTCCCCCTCCCCCCAGCCCCAACAGGCCTCAAGATATGGATTACAGCACCCATTCTCCAAGCAATTGAATCATTTGCTGTAATTGTTAAGATCCATGTGAAAAAAAAAGGTAAGGTCAAACAAAAAGAGAGAAAATAAAAAGGATTTCCTTAGAAAAAAAAAATTTTGGGAAACTTGATCAATGCTGTAAGATTCCTGACAATCTTTCAAATGCCTTTATCAATATTTTTCTCTTTCATTCTTTAAATGTTCTGTCTTGAATTTTTCTTCTCTCTGCCTTTTTGTCTCATCTTTGGGGGCATTTTTACAATTGAGGTTTTCTTTTGTTCCTACAGAGGTGTCGTCGATAAACCGGCAAGACTCAACGATGAATCTAGATTTCTTTGTTGATTTCTTAAAGAGTGACGTCAACGTTCCGCCGGTGGTGAGTCCGATTATCTATGATTTATTATTAATTATTATTCATAAGATTAAATCGTTTCTTTGCTGTCAGCTCTTCTATGGTAAACTTGCAAACATCTCATCGGGTTTGAGATACTTTTGAAGCCGTGTGAGATGCAGAATATTTCGACCGAAAATTTGCCACAAGAAAACCTGGTTTTTGATGTTCAATGACAAAATGTGGAATGCATTGTAAGGGAAATGATATTCTTATTTGAATTATGGAACAAAAATCTGAGTTGCTTTTGAAAAAGGGGTTTACTGGGTTGTAAGAAAGAGAGAGGGGGAAAAAAACAGACTAGGGTGTGATCCCTTGTTATGTAGTGTGGCAGGTATTGTGGCTTCTGATGAACCCCCTCAGACTAAGAAATGGGTATACAGGGATAGACTGGATAGCTCAGCTGGAATGGCACACAGATTTCTTTGGTCATAGGTTTGAATCGCGTTTCGGCCTATCATTTCATCGCTGTCTGATTATTTGGTATACATTTTCCCAGCATTCTGGGTATAAGTTTGCTTCCATGAATAACATACAGAATATCCGTAGAGCAGAAGTTTACTCATTTCAATCAAGAGATTTAATGCCTACAATAATAATTGATTGTTATATAGCCCCCTCTACTTTGACATTTATTTTTTATTTTTAACAGCAGTCGGATGAGGAGAGCGAAATGCCAAAGTCTAACGAACCAGCTGTTAACGAACCACCCCAACCAGAAATAGAGATTAAACCAGTAAGTACAAAATAAATGGGAACCTTGGCCAGGTCTTAGGGATGGGGCATGGGGAGGGGAGAAAGGACAGGGGGGGGAGAAAGGGAGTGACAGCATGTATGCATAAAACTAGCTATAGTACAATAACTAGATTGTAAACTTATTTACAAGAGTGTTCTTTTCCAAGTTTTGGTTGCCTCCCACCACGTTCCTCTCCCCCTTACTCTCCCCCCTCCACTACCCTTTCCACTCCCCTTTCTCTCCCCCTTCCTTCTTGTGGTACAGCTTCTGAACTTTTCGTTTTCTTTATATGGTTGATGCTCCAAACAAACTTTTTCAAAGTGGTTCATCAAAACTTAAAAGCTGTGACAAAACCAAGTCATTTTCAACATCCTCTTTTTACTGTCTGTGATTTGTGAATGCGTTTACACTGAAAAATAATTATTTTTCTGCTTTGGTACGTTCTGTGTTGTAGATTATTGAAAAATCGATTTTGGTTTGAAACGATCATGCATTTACTTGGTATCTGTTATTATTCAGCCAGAATTATTAAGCTCTTTTCATTTTACAAAGGCCTAACAGCTGTCCAGTATACCAACCTAGTTAAAGATTTTCATTGGACCACATCCTGAGCTAAATTTCCATTCCTTCATTACCTGATAATGCATCAAACCTACTCCCCCCCCCCTCTCCACTGACGCTCATATTTTCTATGTGGTAGCATTGTATATATTAATTGTCGTGCCTTTTTCTTCCCCCCTTTTTCTCAGGTGAATAACAACAAATCACCACCGAGGCAGGTTAAGCCCAAGGTTCCACCTCCGATGTCTCCGCCCAAACCCAAAGCACACAAATTAATATATAAGGATTTCAGCACCCCTCTAAAATGTAGTCACTGTACTTCCCTCATGCTAGGTCAAATGAGACAAGGCATGCTCTGCGAAGGTGAGTTTTCACGGTCAACACTCGGTTGAGATATTAAACTATAAAAACACTGCAAAATTTGCATTAGGTGTTCACCTTACTTGCATTGCACAGATTTTTTCACTATCCGCTCTGTGCCGATATAAACCGTCTTTTGAAAATCCCGATATGGCCCGATACCGATCCGATACGAATAACAACGATTATGATGATAAATAAAACAACTCTAGTCTAACGTCAGGCCATATCTGTGTACAATTCCCTCTTCATTTAGACTTGCGTATTTTGATCTTAAATGACACTAGCTATTTGTTCATTCAATGCTGTTTCTTTAATACTAGTCTTGTATTCTTAACATGAATTGTGAATTAAATGGATTCTTTAACAAAACTTACAAAAACACTGGATGAATGAAATGTTATACATGAAACGTTCCATTAATCCGGTCATCTCACTTCTCTCTATCCTCCGTCTCTAGTTTGTAACGTAGCCTGTCACGTGGCTTGTGCAGAGAAAGCATCCAGCGTGTGTCCAGCACCTGCTGACCAATGTAAGTTTTAACTATTTTCAGTCGCTGCAATTTCTTCCCCACAGGGGTTATGTTCTTATCCATGATATTTGTGTTACAAGTTACAATTATAAGTGGCACAGGATTCCTGTGGGGATGATGTTGCTGGGTTTGCATTGTAATAATCATTGTTTTGTTTTTTTTCAGAAAATATTAACAACAAAAGATATAACAACAAGAATAGAAAATTGACCGGGGAATTATAAACAATTTGAGATGCATGAAAAGAGTTTCTTGCTAGAATGGGGTTCGAACCATTGACCTCGGGGTTACAAGTCATGTGTTCTTCAAACTTCCATCCGTCCCTATATAACCATTGCTCTGGGGGATGGGGGGGTGGGGGGGTCAGATGCTGGTGCCTTGCATACCATGTACCCCGAGGATCAAACTACTGTGTCCTTCATTCAACCCAGATATCGTATGAGCGCTAAATTCTAATTTATTATTATTATTGTCATCATTCTTTTTACTTTCCAATCCCAGTCGCTAAACCTCAGGGCATTGATCCAAACCAAGGTATAGGGACGGCAATCGAAGGATACCTTAAAATCCCTAGGGCAGGAGGAGTCAAGAAAGGTTGGATGAGGCAGTTCGCTGTCGTCTGTGACTTCAAGTTCTTCCTATTTGATGTCATCCAAGGTCGTAACGGCCAGCCAATCAACAAAGTAGTACATGTATTAGATATGAGGTAGGCTCAATGAGGATATTATCAGGTCAGAAGGTCAAATATATATATATATATATATATATTTATATATATATATATCGATGTGTGTGTAGCAATGCTAATATAGTATTAAAATCTGGATTCTCCATGGCAACCGTGAAGAAAGCAAATTTATGATCAGACAGTTTATGTTATTATAATAAGCCTTCACAACTGCAGATGGGGAAACGTGAAACAGATTGTGTTTCCCATGGGTGTCAAAGGTCAAATAGGTGTTAGGATATGGAAGAGTGGTCGGTCAATGAAGGCTAATATGATATTACAGTATGTATATCACATGACAATGGCTGAAGAAAACACTATCACACTATTGATGTTGTGAAAAGCATTGACCGATAGTAAGAACGGAACAGAGTGTGAGGGTTCTCTCTTTGACCAACTTACACATTATATCAACTTAATGTGGATTACATTATGAAGATTTTGCACAAAAATTATTTGTTTATTCACTTAATATGAAGCCCGGAAATTTGTTTTGTTTATGAGATTATGACAAAAGGCATTTTGTCTGATAGCCTTATGTTGCTTAAAGCATCAATGGTACTTCATAAAGTTAATATGATGAAATTTCAGTTCCGTTATAAAAAGCTACAAGCCTTTGTAGAAAGCAACATATAACTTTGTGTGTATGTGGCTGGGGAGGGGGGTAGGGTGGGGGGATATGTGTTAGTTTCATGTCCTTTGGTATAGCATGGATATCTGTCAGTGAAAAAAAATAATTATGATTATGATCTTGAGTTGATAAGGTAGAAGTAACAATTATTTTAAATAATTAAAAAAGACAATCTTTGGTAATAAAGTGGTATTTACATTGATAATTTATTCAGTCGGTATTTATTTTACCTTTTTTTTTTTGCAGAGATGAAAACTTTGAAGTAGCATCTGTCCAAAAAAGTGAAGTTTTCCATGCCGATGATAAGCACATACCTTGCATATTTATAGTAAGTTGATTTTATCAGCTTTCAGTAAAAAGGATTATATTTCAATTTTCAATTTCATTTATGTTCGTTTCAGTTCTTCAGCAGTTTTGACCTCTCAACTCTTGCTCCTAATCAGATTTGCAATATTTAAATTCAATTCCAGACTACCTATCAGATTTTTGCGCCATAAGGAAAGTTAAGTGAAAAGATTCTAAAACATTAGCACAAGCCTAGAATCTGTTTCCATATAGGTGTTAGTTACATGCTAAAGACAACTCATATATTGAGGTGTTACTCGTAGGTATGAATTTCCAAAAGATGGGGCATAGTTCTTTGATGGAGTTCCTTTATTTATGTATAAGAAGTGTATAGCCTCTAATGCCTCTGAGTTTTGGTTCATATGTATCTATTATGTTGGTTCCCAACGATGTGTCGGGGTTTTCTGTATCCGTCTGGCTTTGTGATTATTATCTATGGTTTCCTTTGGTCATTCACCTCTCTCTCTCTGCTTCGCAGGTATCAGCGTCACAGCTGAACCCACCTGTCCATAAAGCACAACTGTTGCTCCTAGCAGAGAATGCCACGGAGAAGAGCAAGTGGATCAAAGCGTTGACCGAGTTGCGAAAGATCATCCAGAAGAACCTGTTGGCGGATCGGTCAGTCTTTAGGGTCAAGGAGGTCATCAGCAACCCACCCGTTCCCCTGCCAAAGGTCCAGTGTGCAGATATAATAGGTCAGTTTTTTTTTTTTTTTTTTTTTTGAGAAAAGGCAATAAGAAACCTGACTTTTCTTTAAGGCTTAGCAGAAAAAAAATGAAAATTATCATGATATCTTATTGTAGTGCTTACATTTATGGAGCGAACGAACATTCCTGAGGTACAGATGACAAAGTCCCATCTCTGAGCAATTGGTTGAAGGATAACGGGTTCATTTAATTTCTTTTGAGGGCCAATGGGGAAACACAGGTTGGAGCAAAGGGCAGGGTGAGGGGAGGGGGGACCTCTGACCATATTAAGATTGCAAATCCTTGAGGGTCTGTATTCCTGATTAGTGCAAGATATTGTACCCATTCTATAGGGAAACTCTCAAAGCACAATGGACTTTAATGGAACGAAAATGAGAATGGTTATGTTTGGATTAAAACACCAGTAGGAAACATTTCATATGTGAATATAGTTCTGACATTATTTTTTTTTTGTTTCTTAACTTTGCATTTTAAAGATTCTAATCGGTTCCTCCTTGGTACTGAAGATGCCCTCTGGAAGGTGGAGATCACCAACGAGGGTAACAAAGCTACCTGTCAGATGACAAAACTGGAACCCAAGAGAACCTTTCAAGTTAAGGTGTTGAGAAGTGAACAGCTAGTGGTCGTCAGTAGTAAGTCTTCTTTCGTCCTCTTACCCTTCCTGCTGCCTCCGTCCCTCCCTCTCCCTCCACATGACACCCATTCCCCCTACCCATGACAGTTAAAGAAAACATAAGGTACACTAACATATTGTTTGCTTAAGTTACCAAAAGGATGTGACAGAGGACTGAATAGAGGGCCCAGTTCAGTGATTAAAAAGTATAGCAAAGATAAACAGATCAACAGTAGTAAAACACATGGATAAAACAAACTATTTTTGTGGAGTAGTTTCCAGCAATGATCTTTGATATTTACACAAAGTATAAAGATTTAGGGCCTAATATCTTGATCCCAGCTTGATGTGCAGGGACTGTGAAACAGAAAACACATTGTCTTATGTAAAATG
>KN891223.1:16476-32154 GCA_000934455.1 Apostichopus parvimensis
TATATATGGAACCTCTGGACATACAATCAGCGTCCATAGCCTAGTGGTTAGGGTGTCCACATATAAAGCTGGTGGCCCGGGTTCGAATCCTGGTGAAAGCTGGAAGTTTTCTCACTGTTCTGGATTTTCCAACTCACCACAATTTCAATTATATATATATATAGATATATTTTATAATAGCATTAGATAAACAGTTTGTTCACAGTTTCTTGGTTCTTCTTTTTCATGACACCAACGTCCATCACAGTTGTAATGTTTCTCTCTTGTCTATTACAGTGGGTAGGAATCACAAAGTTCACCTGTACCCAATCAGCATCCTTGAGAAGAGTACACGATCGGTCAAGTTAGAGGACACCCGCGACTGCAGCATGTTCACCACGGGCAGGATACGGCAGGGTTCCACCACGGGTCTGTGCGTAGCTGTCAAGCAGAACATATGCGTATACGAATTCAACATGACGAAAAATAGGCACAGAAAGATCCGAGATATAGCGGTCGGCAAGCCAGTTCAGTGCTTGCAGATCGTTAGCGAGAGGCTATGTGTGGGTTTCCAAACAGGATTTACTATCTTTGGTATAGAGGCCGAGGGCCAGCAGCGTAAGTTTTCCCAAAAAATATCTTCTTCTTTTTTTAAATTGTTTAATTTTTAGGGTTATGCAGTCTTAAGTCGAGGGTAACAGGTTCCCTTACTGTTTGACATCGAATGTATGGTTACAATCTGCTCATGACGGTGAATTTCACAGCGAGACAAGATAAATGGGTTCATGCATGGATGATACGTTATGTGAAAGTGCTTAATATTCTAAACAAGACAAAACCAATCACCTCTCGACAGAGAGTAAGATATTCTCTTAGTGATATCTTGAATTTCTGTCAATATTTAGTATTGCTTTATTTGTCAGTTTGGTTACAAACCGAGGTTAGTAAGGCGAAAGATTGCTAAAAGTTAACCCTTGGAATAATGTCATCCCTTTCTCTCTCTCTCTCTTTCGCATCTTTAGAATTAATCGTTGTGGACGAAGATCCCGACCTGGCACAGGTAGTGTCAACGCCTATGGATGCCCAGTGTGTAATCGAAATCTCAAACCGGGAATTTCTCCTTTGTTTTGCAAGTGAGTTGGGAACGATGCCTCTCAAATTAACGTCATACTTTTGTTTCTTCTTATGAGAGTGCCTTGGATTGTAACCTGTGTGTGATGTGTTATTATTATTATTATTTTATCATTTTGAAAAGTACCTTTATCCAGCAATTCACAGTTTTGTTTTGCTGTGTGAAATTGTCTCCCCAAATTACCCAAAACAGTCCAAACTATTAACGAACCGGTGTGAAAAGGATCACCTCACGATTTGAAGTGTTGTCTTTCTCACTTATGTAGCTGCTTGGCAGTTACATTCAGGGAAGATCATTGAACATACATACAAGTAAAGTGATTTCTGGGATTATATCTGGGATTCTCTTTCAAAAGTTGAGTACCGTAAAGTTGACTGCATGGCTACGTTTTGGTCTGTTCTTTTATCCGATGAATTTCTAAATCCAGGAGAATAAAGTTGAGAATGTTTGATTTTAAGAGGTAAATGTTCCGGTAGCCGTGTCACAATAATCACTACATCTGATTCTTTGTTTTCAGGACTTGGTGTCTATGTTGATCACCAGGGTAAAAAATCCAGGAAACGAGAACTTATGTGGCCATCTTTACCAACCTCTATCTGTAAGAATTGATTTGCCCTTTTTCTTCGGGTGCTTTGGCCTTATCTTTTTCCTTTGTCAGTCTCATCATTGTTGTTAGCAAATTATGTCAGATAAGGGATAAATTATTTGTATTTAACAGTAGTTATTGTCTTTGATTCCTACACCTCTTCAATGTAATTCCTTAGGTAACAGTTTGTGTGTAAAATGTTAAGTAACATGTGAACTTTATTTGGAATCTTAGTATGTGGATGTATTGTTCAGATTTTGTAAGATTTGCCAGTTATCACTGTAAATACTGGGACATGTAGGACTTATTATAGTTCATTATCAGTGAAAACAGAAGAAATAATCAGTTAAAGTATTTGAAGTCGAGATGAGTCAGGCTTTGTCTTTCCGAACCCGTTCACTCTCTTTCGAAAGCATCTCTTATGTCAAATTTTGCTGCCTTTATTCACATGCACCCCTCCCTGGGCTTCCAATACCCCTCTCTGAAATCCCCTACCCTCCCATCCGTTCCCTCACCCTCCTCCCAAGGGTAGTTTGGAGGGTTGGAAAGCTTGACAGATAAAGTTATTTATTTACCTCCAATTGTTGATATAATTGGTACCAAACACATGTGTTTTACGGGGAACTTCTTTTCCACACAGGTTTTAATGACCCTTACCTGATAGTGTACAGCCAGATCGCAGTCGACGTGTTTGACGTCCATTTAATGGAATGGGTACAGACGATACCGATTAAGTTTGTAAGTCAGCATTTTGTGTCTTTTAGGTTTGTAGGTTGTTGGAAACCAGTATATGTTGTTCAGTCACGGCGTAGCTCCATTTTGTTTGCAACTCTTTCTTCTCTCGCTCTCAAAACAGGGCTGTGTAACTATCACCAGTTTCCTTCAACATTTGTGTATTTACTCAAAATTTTCAGGCTCAGTTTGACCTGGATTGCCGTTTTGTCGTGAAGGGTGTTGCTATCGTTGGTATTGTGATTTATAATAAAAGGATAACTCGGCCATTCATTCTGCTTGTTTCCACTTATTCAGCTGTGATTATCACATGTTAGTTGATGGAATGGCTATTTGTTAAAAACAACAACAGCACAAAATTACAATGAAGTTAGCAAGCACACTGTCCAAGCTGTTACTTACCTCTCGATATACATGGACTGCATTAGCATACCTTTATTAATACATTCATAGTGGTTCATTGGATATACCCACTATGATGCCAACAGGGGCTTTTAATATCCAATGTGATGCCAATGGGGGCTTTTTTACCCACTATAATGTCAACAGTGGGTTTTAATACCCACTATAATGTCAACAGGGGTTTTAATACCCACTGTAATGTCAACAGTGGGTTTTAATACCCACTATAATGTCAACAGGGATATTTAATGCTCACTATGATGCCAACATGGGCTTTTAATACCCACTGTAATGTCAACAGTGGGTTTTAATATCCACTATAATGTCAACTGGGTTTTAATACCCACTTTAATGTCAACAGTGGGTTTATAATACCCACAGTGATGCTTCTCTGGAGGTCATTTTTCATCACCTTTAATACTCTGCTGTAGGCATCTGATGTTTAAGGAAACAAACATATCAATATATAGTTTTCTACTATTTTCTCCTTTTGTTTTTGTAGACAAAGATGTTATCAGCTGATGGTGGTCTCAACCTGTGTGTGGATACCAACTTACATGCACCAAGACTCGTATACTTCCAGAACTTACACTCTGGTAATTAAACAAACAAATATGACAATATCAGGATACTTGATGTCCTAACCTGTTCAGTGTGTATGTATGTGTGTCAGTATGTATGTATTTATATGTGCATTGAACCGGTCAAAGGTCACACAGTTATGGAAAATTTTACAACTCTGGAAATGGAAGGAAGCAAACATACCTGCATTGCAAGAGTAGCGAAATCCATAACCAGAACATGCCAAACCATCCAATGAAAAGTCTGGACTTTTTCGACAAAGGGCAACTTTCTGGTCAGTTTATGCATCTGCATTGCTGTATGGTTGATCTTGCTGAATAATGACAAACCGGGGGACACCTGTACTGAAGTCTGGCTGCTAAAACGGTCAATGCATCATTTGATGGTGTCGACCACCATCATCACCGTGTTGCAAAAGTCAAGAAATTCATTTCCAAGATGGTGCAAACTACTTTACTCGTCTTCTTTACAAAGCCAGCTTAAATTTGAAACATTGAAGTTGCAAAACTGTGTTCACAAAATTTAAAGAGTACAGAATGTTTTTGAAGGTACAAAGTTTGTCTGTCATATTTGTGCTGTACATTAAGACTGTACAGTCTTAAGTTTTGTTGAAAATGAGGGATCACAGTCATACTTTGATTGGAAAGTCTGCAAAATACTACCTGAAAGCCACTTCTCTCAGCTCAAAAAAATTATTTGGCCATTTAATGCATCAGATCGATTGAAAATATTACCAAACGTAAGACATAACAAGACCAGGTTGCTCGTCACGTTCGTTCTTGAATTTATCAATCTCATCTTTCTTGGATGTAGCGATTAGTTTGCATAATAAATATATAATTAAGCAGTTCTAGATTGGTTTGTTTGTATTTCATGTTTAATGTTGTTTATTATTTACAACTCTGTACCCTTTACATATTTATACTTTACTTTGAAAAAACTGAACCCCAAATCTCCAATTTCTTGCTTTGGGATTTATTTAAATAAGTGCCTTAAATTTAATACTCATGTACTTATTGACATACTTACAAAATATAATTTAAGTACACAGTTGATACAATTTTTTATGAGTCTCAGCAGCATATGCTACCATGATGGGATGTGTGTCATTCTAATAAATTGTTACTGAAAAGAGGTGGACCAAGTTAATGTTTTATCAAATATCGTGGCTCAGTTTGCGTTGCAAATACTGCCTGGCTTTAGACCACAAAGTGCAGCCTCAGGTTTTTTAATGTATTTCAAAGATCATCATACGAAACATTACAATAACGTTATCCTGGTTTTTCTCTACAGAGGAAGCAGTTTTGAACATCCCTCAGAATGGAATACACAAATACGTCACCAAACGGAACGACGACAGCAGGAGGTAAGTAGTCGTGGGAACACGTTTATTCAAAAACTGCCAAATGACAATATTCACATTCGGCAGAAACCCAAAAACACTATACCGTGAAGCATCACCATACTTGCCATTCTTTACAAAGCAAGTTAACATTTTGCACCGGGGACAAAGAAATTATCTTGTTTGGGTTGTCACGCTGAATATATTACAAGCAATTTTTTTAAACATCTTTTAATTTGGTACTGGCAGCTTGCCAAATTTTAATTTTAACATATCATTTCTGTTGAGGGGTATTCTTCTTTCTGTTCATTTATTTCGATAAACATACATAATCAGTTTTTTCTTTCTGCCAAAAAAACCTTGTATCTCACCTTCATCAGCATCATAAATATGTACACAATATATATATACATATATATAAAAACAATATACAAAAATGCTTACTTTACTCCCCCCCCAAAATGATGGTAATGGTACATATGAGGATGAAAACCTCCAGATCAGATCAGGAGATACCAAAAACAAGCATACCTATCAATTATTACATTGCCACAAAATCATAAATGGATGTTTTCTCATTCCCAGTAAAAACAAACAAACAAATTCTGGATTCCAAATTGTCAAAGATAAATCTAACATTCTGGTTAGTTTTCCATTTCATATCACGATTGGGAAGGGTTTAATCAACTTTGGCAGATGAGGGCAATTTAAGTCTCGGGTACGATTTCGCTCTGTTATTTGTCCCGTTTGAATCATGACTACTTAATAAAACAAACGGTTCAAATGTAGCACAACTGGTACCTCAACTTCCTCACAACACATGGTGTGGGTTTTACTTACGCTCACAATCCTGTCAGGATTTTATTTTATTTTTATTTTTTCTTCGAATTTGAAAAGAGCCAGACAGTTGTTTGCTCTTTATCAAATTATGTCAAATGCACATCATCACGTCAGAGGTTTCTCACATCTGGATGTAGTAAACCTTTGTTTTTGTTTTTGGCATCGTTTTGCTTTTAACCTTTCTGCCGTGTTAAAACAGAGGCACAAGTGAGAGTTTACGGCCTGTCATCTCCAAGCCGCACAACTTCAACCACATATCTCACATGGGCCCAGGAGATGGACTCCAGAATTTAGTGTCCTTACCGGTGAGTGGAGATAACCTTCTTTTTGTAATTCTATTTGGCTTTTGTTCTGGAAAATGAGTCTCTGTATATGCCTTTGTAATAGCAGAGAATTTTGGACAACATGTGGTTATACTTTGATTGTGAAATGACTTTTTTGGCTTTCTCTTGTATGTGGGGGAAGGGGGAAGGGGGGAGGGGCAGAGGAAATATGGTTTTTGAGATTGTCCTATTGTTGTTGTTGAAGTGTTGTCATGGAAGTAAAACAATGTCACTATTGTCAAATCTCATTCTAGCAAAAAAATTATATTTGAAATTTGTTCATACTGTCCCACGAAGGTTTCTTTTCATCGTTCGTCTGCTGGTAAGTTTCTAGAATAGCAGAGGTCTTCTGTAGAAGCCACATTTAATCTTCAAATAGTTTAGAGATATGTCAGCCATCCAGACCAGTCCCATCTGGTGACACTGTTTTCAGTACCATCATATCTGCATTACACTAAGGATAATCAGATAAATATTAAAGGTAAATACATGAGGTAAAACTAGTCTACACCATATTACAACAGTGTCAACGTTTCAGGTTGTGAGCGGTTGAGAAAGACACAACTTAATATGACTTACCAAGTCATTCCACTTAACAAGTTTCAATTAGAAGTCTGTTCAGTTTTTGTTGACTCAGTTTATAGGTCATTTTATAATTGCCAAATTTGTGGCAATTCATGATCCAACGTGACACATTTGGCTTTTTAATAATGTATTCTAATACTTCTGTGATACTTTCACTCCATTGTTTGCCCAACAAAAGACATCTTAAACCTAATCCACCCCATCCCACCCTCACCTCACTTGTTGGAAGAAGCTTGCTTTTGTATCCATCTCCCTCATAGTTCCTTAACTGATTTCCTGTTCATAATTTGTGTCATATTTTTTGGTGGTTATACAAGGGAAGGTTGTCAATGATTTCATTATCATCGCATAGTCTCTTGGTATTCTGTTCCAATTCAGTCTTTGCCCCTTTTCATCGACTTTGTCTGTTCCATATCTGCAAATTGCTTTTACATTTCCTAATCTCTCAAAGGAGTTTCATAAAAATAAAAAAAAGAATCATTATCCATAATTTACTTTTTGACTCTTAAATACTAGTATAGTGTGACATCCATAACCACCCCTTCCCCAAATTTCCGAGGGCAAACCAAGTTTTTATCCCCACCTGTGAGCTTCAGTCCTCACAAGTCTATTTTTTTTACAATAATCTCTTAAACTTAACTCAGATTGAGGGAGAAAGTCAACTTTAAAAAATGTTCAGTAAATTAATTCTTTCATTAATTTCTCAAAATGTGCAGAGTCCAGAATTTTGTCTGGTGTTTTTTCTTCCACCGAAAAATTATGGTGTCACCGGGGTTTCTTTTTCAGGTGAAAAACCCCGAGGAGAAGCCGAGGGCGAAGAGCATGTACCAACACGGGGGTAACCATCTCAGCAGACAGCGCCCGACGACCACCATCAAGGCAGCGTCCGAAGAGTCCGCCAGCAAGAGCAGTCTAGGCAGCGGGGCGTCGTCCGACGCCAGGAACGTCTCTTGGGATTCGCAGGGATCCCTGGCTTCCTTTAGAAGCAGTAGTGACGGATCACCTGAACTAACTCCCGATCCGCCCAGGCAGTTATCAGGAGAAGGTAGGCGAAAACTGCTCTCTAAAAAGTACAGACATTCATTTATCACATAGATGGCCCTTGGTTCTCTGGTTGCCATGGATACCTGCTCGTCACCACTCGGTGAGGTTGGCTGCCGCTTGCTGCATATGTCGGTACTTTGTCACTGTTACAGTGGAAACCGAGAGAGACAGTGTGGGCCCGTTGCGAGTCATCTAATAACCGCTGTTTTCCTAATCCATTGAATGGCAGCATGCTTGTGGTGGTTGTTTTTTTTGCATTGCGTCATTATGTTTACACCACTTAAGTGCTAGGATGCAATCCAAGCCTGTGGATGAAACCCCCAGATGTTGTGACTGCTTTCTGTGTGGCATGAGACATGCATATTCATGAATTAAATCATTCATTAGCATAGGACAAAAGGTTGTTCTTTACCTATCTTGATAATAAAAAATCAAAACAAATAAGTTGAACCGGTTGTTTTTTTTTACTTTCAGTTTTTTTTTTTTTTTAAATTATTTCAAGCAGAGAAATGTAATGGGCCAACTCTGACTAGATATTCGTTAGTCGTGATAGTTAGATATTAGTTAGATAGATATTCGTTAGTCATTATTTTTCAATCCTTGTTAGCAACGACAATGAAGACACACATTCAACTATGATAAGTTTTACCTAAAGATCTTTGGTTCAGATGTAGCATGCTCTTTTAACTAATGTCTCCTTCTTTATATGCTTTTATCCCCTCTTTGGTTGCTGAAGCACTTGCACCAAGTTGGGGCAATTTTATTTCTACACTGTACTGTCATGTCCCACTTCAGAGCACTCGTATTGTCAGTACGAGCAGTATGAATATCATGTTTCTATCAGATCAATGTTAGGAACTGTTTGTACTGTCAATATGACTGCTTTGAAGCATGATATAGGAGGACAGTTTAGAGATGTATTAGCATTAGAAAAACTGTCCAAACTGGCTGGCACTTGCAGTAAGGCCATGTTTATGGATTCATGTTTACATATAGTGATTCATGTTAATTGATATTGATCTCTTAGTGTGTTTGTCTGTGAAATATTCCTTTTCAATACTCTAGAGATCCATATCTTAAGAGATTTCCTAAAATCTTAATAGGATAAATTTGTACGTATCAATTCTTTATAAACCTGTCAGGAAAATGACTAGAACTACTAGTTGCAAAATCTGAATTAATAGGTCAGCTTATTACTTTGAAATGTGCAGTTGCCATGCGAACTCTTATTTCTCCCCGACAGTCATATATTGTTGTCAAATGTTAATTTCCTCGTTGGAAGTTAAGCAATACTAATTGACTAGGGCTTTTTCTAATAATTATTTTTTGTTAAAATGCTTCTCAGAATTCATGAGCATCATATGAGACACTTTTCAGGAAGCTGTATCTATGGCATCGCAGACCTCTGTTTTTCTACTAAGGTTTTTCTTTTCGTTCTTTTGCCTCGATATGATTGTTTTGTCCTGCAAAACTACAGTGAATGCTTTTTTGTTTTTGTTGTTGTTATTTTCTTTTTGTTTCCAAACCCATAACATTTGAGAAGTTGATTTTGATGTCCTCTCTCTTTCATTTGAGTGTCTAACCCCCCCTCTGCCCTCCCCCAATTGTTTTATTTTTGTTTTTGTTCTTTTGTTTGTCTTTGATATTTTTGTTTTACTTTGTGTTTTTAAAGTTCAAAGGAAACCAAGAATGTGGAGAGACTAAGATGAAATGGCTCACTACAAGTAAAAAGAATTTTTTTTTTTTAATGTTTCTCTCTTCGTAGGTAGATTAACTTTAGTCACCTGCTTCCCCTGCTGTTGGTAATATTTCATGCACTATTTCCCTTTCTAGGTTTTTTTCACAGCTCTGCTAGGAAATAAAGACACGGTCATACCTCTACGTATGCCCCTCAGAGTTGTCTCCGAAAACATGTGCGATTGTTGCTCTCGTAGTGTTCAGTTAAACGTATTTTACCAGTCTCAGTAGTAAACGTTGCCTGTCGGAAGTGCACACTTTAAAATCATCACGTTTATATTTAGGTTATAGAAAAATCGGTTTTTGTTGAATTAAACTTTTGGTTGGAGGGATTGATTCTGTTTGCCTTAGTGTAAACTTTAGATATTACTTTTGCTTATCAAGGCCATATTTGATAAATTTTTATAGAAATATCACAATTTTGTTGAGAAGTACCTCATTTATCTATTTCTTCACATTATAGGATATATTATCTTTTGAAAGATTTATTGATTATTGTGAGTGGGAAATAAGATATTAATTATATATTAGAAAATACTAGTTTGAAGAAGTAGGACATAGTTGGACATCAAATATTTAACCTGTGTAGTTCTGTCAATGCAACCACCCACCCCACCCTCCCACCCCCTTCCCCTCTCCAATTTGTCTTGTCAAACACACATAACACTTTAGAAATGTGTCATGGAAAGCTCTAGTCACAAAGCCGTAGCAAGTAAAGGCACGAGCCAATTTTAGCCGTTATATTTCATCTCTCTTATTATTGATCATTGTTAAACTACGTCTGTCTAAGAAAACTGGTTACCAGATGTTACCTAGGTTCCTTGAAAGGGGCAGATTAACAGATATGAAATATTATCCGAGAGGGAGCTCCCATAGTCCTGCAAAATAAAAAGTAAACTGCTCTAGATGGTATCGGTCACTCCTCTTATCCTCCCCTCCCCCCCCCCTCCTTCCCTCCCTCATTGTTTAAGCGTAGGTTGGTACATAATAGATCAGCAGGTTCTCAGGTTAAATCTAAGTTCCGCATATTCGTGAAGTAGATCTGTAGATGCTGCATAGGTCATCTTGGATGAAAAACTACCAAAGAAATATTATTTCCTCTTCCTGTGGAAAATTATTTTCACATGTGACCATAAAGTAAGGACAAATGACGATTTATGATTTATGAACTCTAATTCACCTTTTGGGAGAAATACATTTTAGAACGGCTATAAAGATCTAATTACTAAAAACAAGATGTGGTCAATAGTGATTATTTCTTTCTTTCTTTCTATCTATCTGTCTATCTCGCTTTTCCTCACAAAAGATGCTCCTATTTCTCAAAAGTAAAAGGGATCCCCCAACCCCCTCCCTCTTGGAGAGGCATGAAATTTTCATTGGAATTGAGATAGTGTGCAGAATCATATAAGTTGGACATCTATAGAACAAATTCTCCTTTTTCAATACAATTTGTTTTAATTGGCCTTTGTGTGCCTCCTAGAATGTATCCTGGTTATGATATTTAGATGTCGTTTAATATAATCACTTTAATAGATTTTCTCTCTTTTCCCCTTCCTTTGTAAACGTATTCCTCTGAAAGGCTTTCTACTTAGTCGATGGACATTTCTGTCAGATAATTGATGTTGGTTTGTTTTTATTCACTATCAAGTGTTTGTTTTACAAGGAAGGCAGGATAACACAAAGTTAATGGATATAACAATAAATGAATCACAAAGATCGTCTGTAGTAATAATGTAAATATGTAGTTGGGTTTTTTGGGGGGGGTATCAGAAGTATTTATTTTGTACAAAGCCTTGTATATGAAAAGAAAGAAACCTGATTAGGAAATTAGAAACAGATTTTGGAAATAACAATTCAAGTATTATTAGAATTGGGTCAACACTAGTGGCCTCCTCACACAGGACCTCCGTTTTCTGAGGTTACTGGATTCAACTTTGATTCTATTTCTAGTCAAAAAAAAATTTTCTCAGGTCTTTCATTTATCCGATCCTTTCATAATTTTGATAAAATCGGTTTTGACGTCATCTCCTCTTGTCTACACACTTCTTCTTCTTCTTTTTTCATTGCTCATTTGCATGGTTTGATCATTTTCTCACATCCTACGAGTTTTCTTCTCATTATGCATGAATTAACCGCTCATAAACTGCTCACATTATTTATCTGCCTTTAACACACATCATACTTGGTTGGTTTTGCTGGATTCAAACTACTTCCATTAACCACTCACATGCCAGTGCTTAGTCAGACGCACCAATGACAACGTCACAAGAGGACTGCACCTTGTCGGTATTTCATCTCGCTCGTGGAGTTGAAATGTTTTTTGAGAGACATTCCTCTCCACCTATAAACAACACCAAAGATTTGACAAAAAGTTGCGGAATATTGCTCGTCAACTTGTCGGTTAGGGTTTTCAGTGACAGTTGTTGTGAAATTACAGAAATACCTAGTGGAAGGAAGTTATTTGTCTGATAGTCTATGTATGTGTATGATGACCAGTAGTGGAACCTTGTGATACTGACAGGCAAAAAAAAATAAAAAAATACCAAGTGATCCCTGGCAAAATTATGGCATTCATGGAAAAAGTAACTTTAGAAGGAAATGGTCAAAATATGGACTCTCAAAAAAAAAGATTTGAAAAGAGGTTTCTTAAGATAGATATATAGATAGATAGTGGCACTCCCTTGGAGTGGGGGGGGGCAGAGGGTGGTTACAGGCTTGTAATACCTTCCTTCCCTTCGACCTTTGACTGGCCACCATCTTATCGCCTTCACTCACCTTATTTTTTCAGCTTCTGGCTCAGGAACTCCACCGACATCTCCTCGAGGTAGTTACGGCGAGAGTGATGGTTTAGGGATTGATTGGAATTTTTAACCTTTTATGTTCTGGTCATGTCATGTCATGTGTGTTATCTAGCCATTTCATTGGATCACGGCCACGGGACACTAAAAGAGGAAGAAGGCTTAGTACTCCATAGACGTCATTTTTCGGCTTAGCTCACAGAGGTCGAAGGTCATATCCTCTGTCTCTAATGATCCATGACCTGCCTCTGGAGGTCATCCTCTCCGTCCACCTTCTCTCCATCTCATCCCAGTCATCGTCAAGTTTTTCCTCACATTCATCTCGGAAACAGTTCTGCTCTCAGCCGATCCTCCCGATATGAATATGTTTCCTCTGCCAGTCTCTGAACATGTTAACCCTGTATGTGCAGTGATATCCTCCTCTCTTGTAGAAAACTGTACCTGAATTTATCTCAATTATTCCAGTTTTCCGACTTAACAGTGGAATGTGTGCACTTTTTATCAATGTATTATGTTTTGGAATTAATTTTAATGCAATCCTTTGTACTGCATGAAAATACCCTTTATATACTACTTTAATATTAAAAAGTGTTCCATCCTTTATATAATTTTTGACTCTTCTCAGCTCCTATAACCCCTGTAATCAGGTTCTGTTCTGTATTTATTGCTTTTAATATTCAAGCAAAAACCTGTAAGGAAAACCAAGAAGAGGGAAAAATGACTAATGCAGCAGAAAGCAAATTATTCAAAATCAACCCTCTCACCCTGATTTACATCAGGTATCGGTAATGAATGCTAACATTGGCTAATCTTACCTCTGAATATTAACATGGACTTGATTAGTCAAAACCACCAATACTATAGATAATCTTTTCTGAATAACATTGGACTTGTTCTGTCAAGAAAAAAAGGAAGGGTTGCAAAATGCTTTTATACGTAGCAAAGGCTCAGTGAGCGTGAATACGATCCTTACATTTGACAAATGCGAATGTACAGAGCTTATTACACAGAATACAAAGTTCTATAACATGTCAGAAGCCGGAAGTAAATGTGAAATTCAGAGACGGGAAGTAAATGTGATATCATATTTAATTATAGAGGAAACAGAAAACTTGAGATTGGATTGTGAATACTTCATTCTTCTTAAAACAACAACAAAGTGAGACACTAAAAAAACATCACAGGCTTACAATAATGCCCATTAGAAGTTTTCATCAGAAAACTTCACATATTTGTTGCATTCTTCTGGAGCTGCCTGTAATGAGTTCATAAATATGCTGGAGACTTGTGACTTCAGTCAAGTATCAAAATGTGTGTTTGGCTATTTGCGTTTGTGTCGAAATATTTAGTAACTTTTGCTTCCAGAAACACTTTTCCCCGTGATTGTTTTAACATAAAAGAGTAATTTCATTGATTTATTAAGAACTTGGAATTGTGTTTTGGTAGGAGAATTTATTTGGAAACAATGAAATATGACCTTTGATAGGCTTATTAATGTGTTGTTATTTTTTTTTCTTTTCTGGCTTTATACATTTAATGCTTGCCATGAAAATTTTGATTTGGTTTGTATGTTATTACTAGAAGGGACAATATTTACTCATTTTAAATGTATTATGTTTGACACTTGTGGGTATTTCTTCTTTTTTTTTGGTTTCTTTAGTTAATTAATGTTAATTAATTATTTCAATTTCATGAGTGGAAATGTTGTTTTGACTAGTAAACTTTAAAATATTCTCCTTCATATTGCTTTGTCTTGACTACAATCATGGAGAGCCTTTTTCTGTTGAAGTACTAGTTTTAACCGCGGCTTTAAAAAAAAATTGGGTAATTTCTCGATGTTTCCAAGAATTTTAATCTTGCGTTTCTCTCTTTTTTTGCCTTGTTTGCAACAGGTATTTAAACAGGTAGTTCAATGCACATTGACTATATTTCATACAATCAAGCATGCAAGCCAAGCATTAAATTTGTAACACGGTGAAGTGTCTGTCACAGTCTTATGCATATGAATTACTCAGTTTAATGAATATGCATTACTCATCGAATTTGCATTCTTAACAAACAAAAACTTCACCTTTTTGTGTTTCTTGCTTGAAGTGAAGACCGAATGTGATCTGTATATATTCAAAGGATTAAGAACATCCCAGCTTCAAATTGGGCGAAAGATCCATAGAATTGTTGAGAGAGAGTTGTAGAGGTATCCTTTGAGTCTTAATAAATTACGTTGTAATAACTATCCATCTATTTATGCAGAATTTCCCAAAAACCAAAAATTCTTGAAAGTACATTTGTTTTTTACCCTAAAGTTTAGCTTAAAACAATTTTGTCAGAGAAATATTATATATCAGAGTCTTTGAAGAATTGGAAGAATTTAGGAGATGGCTGGGAGATTTGAAAAAGTTAGGAGGCAAATTTTTGGTAAGCTGGTTTGTTCTGAGACTAACACCATGATTAACTTCATCTATTCATCTTTCTCTCTTCATCTCCATAGGGAGCAGGATAAAGGATATGTTTAACAGATTCAATAATATGTTGTGAGTATGGGTAAACTCTGTGCTGTGTACTATCACTGTCAATCTATGCGTTGCAATAAGTGTTATATTTTATGTCGAATCAAGCAGCTGCAGTATCATAATACATCGCCCACTGAGAGCATCATAAGTCATTACAATCAGCAGAAAATATAGAATTAAGTTTTTCATCTTCAGTAAGTTTCTCTCAGATTTCGATATTCAGTAGCTGGAGTCGATGTATGCTTTTGAAACTTTTCAAAGTATTAGAACGTTTCTAATTTAGGACAGTTTTTAATTTTAGAACAGACTTTGGACAATTTTTCAGAAATGGGGGGGGGGATTGTGGCTCCTTTGTGAAGACATGTTAGGATAAATCATAAAAGTATCTTGTCTGTTCAGAAAAGAACGATAATGTTGTAGCATTAATACCCTTTAGTGAATTGGTTATGAACATTGATAATACTCTTACAGTGTGAAAGAATTTGCCCTTTGAAGGTATATCACAATGTCATATAATTGCTAGCCTACTGCACAAACATACCAGAGAAATTTAGCCTAACTGTAATTGGAGAGATTGAGAGAAATAAGTTTTTACCATGTTTTATATATGTAGTAGCATTTGTGCACACTGAAACACACTCATGCCAGTTTCCCACATTTGGGCAAATCCCGGGGGGGGGGGGTGGAGGGGTTGTTATACTCCCCATCTCCAAAGATAAGTATTGTTGGAATAGGCTGGTAACCATGGGCAACCTCTTGGATGAATTAATGCAACCTGAATGAAAATAACCCTTCACTGTGAGTTTTTCATGTCCAAATTTCATCCTGTTTAATATCACCCTCCATTTGTTCTTATCGATGTGCACGTTTAGCCATTCATTACTCTGTATAGTACTTGGTAATTGTGTTTGTGTAGTTTTGTCAAAATGCATGATCAGTCAAAAGGAAATTAGCAGGCTATTTTTTGTGAAAAGAAACATTTTAATCCCTCCTTGAAATAATATAGAAATGAGTGGTAGTGCCAATAAGAAAGCTATGTTTTTTTTAGATTATAAAAAAGAAGAAAAACAAATTTATTATTAAGTA
>KN891223.1:42258-62206 GCA_000934455.1 Apostichopus parvimensis
ACGTTCCTACGCCACTGGCAACCGATGCAAGATTCCATTTTATTATAGGTCATCGGTATATTGTCCCAAATATGCTAAAAAGTCAGAATAATCGTCGCTCATGCAATAATTTTACTGGGCCACTAGTAAAAGTATCCTAACTACGCTGACACAAGTAACTGTCTATTTTACAACAATCCTCGGAGTCTGTGAATAAAATTGAACCTTTACAAGAACCACCAGAAAAAACTTTGAACCATCGAGCCATTGTTAAGTGTGCTACATATGGGGGCCACTATACTGATGACCTCTATGAGGAAAGAAACAAAGAAACTATTTATATATATATGTTCTAAAGGATACTATGGAATGTTTCTGATAGGTCTACCCAGGCCTCCCCTACTTAATTTCGGGACCTTCTAGATCGGAGTCCTGGCCATGGGATCATCATATCCCGTTAATTGTAAATTCAGTCCCGGAAGTTTGGAATGGTCAGTCTTGTAGGCATAATGAATTAACGATGGCACGAGTTGCTACATATCACCTGATCACGTCATAAAAAAAGTTGAATTTCATATAACACTACAACAAACACCGCGTAAAATAGGTTACAGACTTACGGACGACATTGAGCATATAGAGTATATCGGAAATTATTTAAGTGCTATGAACGCCGTGATATCGGCTGTCAAGTTACACTTCCTTCTATCTACATAGTCTCCCTCTCCAAATATTTGACATTTTCGCGGCATGAAATCTTTTGCTATTATAATTCTCCTCGAATGTCCTTTTATCATGTGCTGAACAGTAAACTCATCGACACAAAAGCAAATAACGGAATTAGGTGGATGACGTCAATGTAAGTCTTTTGTTAGGGAACGTTTATAATCGATGGGGCCAGAGACAGGTCCCTGGATAGTGTTTACTAACACACAAGTAACCGAACGAATATCCGGGATAGGCAGATCATTATTGTCGTACTAAATGTGCTCTTCGTGAGTACAGTGTTACAACCTTTAGTTGCAACGAGATCGTACATTATATTAAAACAATCACACCAATACAGTTTTTCAGCCACATGCACGTAGGCAATTACGCGTGGCTTTCCGTATAGTGTATGGATATAAGTACGCGCATGCTGCGAGACACATTTGGCAATTAATGTCTGAAGTGGGAACAGTGTGAGGTAGGATTTTTGAACAGAGCAAATTTTTTTCGAGCGGTTTCTGGATATTTCTGCTGGATGTACTTCGTGGAGTAACGCTCATACTAGTGTAAGTAGTTATTAAAAATGATAGACAATTTTTACATCAATTGTACTAGCTAGCCTACTGAAAATATTAGGTAATCTACTAATCTAACGTAACATTTCTCAAAGTTTGTCTTGTTACAGACGCTATTCCGTTTCCGTTGAGTTAAACCAGCTATGTGATGTTTGCACTGCTCAGTAAATTACAATAGGTTTCGAATTGAGGCTGAGTGGGGAACTGGTTAGGTTTGATAATGCGTAACGGTTAAGTATGATGGTTACTTTAAGTAATGCCGTTTTAGATATGATCATAGGTCTACTAGTTCTAAGAATTGTACGGCAGGCTTTTGGGATTATAGCAGTTATTGATCTACTACCAATCAAAACTTTCAAATCCGAACTTTAAGCGACAATTTGGGTTATTATGTAAAGCAATGTCATTCATTGTCATAACTTGAATACACGATGGGTGTCATTGGTAGTGATTGAATTATCATTGGTAGAAAGCACAACATTAACACTGAAATCTTAGCTAAGAGAATTCTGAAATGAATAAAAGAAAAAGAAAATTAGGGCAGGAAAGGAGAAAAACAGAGACAAAATGTTGGCTAGCCCTTAGACTACTAAGTACTATTATATCTAGGCTATGTCGATAGGCCAAGAAGTACAATTGTGTCAGTATATAGAGTGTAACAGTACACTGTGTTAGCAGTTAAGTTAGAAAGAGTAACTTTAACACCAGTCCTCAGAGAAAATCCAAATTGCAAACTTCAAACATTCTTGCAGCTAGCTGGCTAAAAGTAATTAAGGTCACACTCACTGGAGTAAAAAGGTAGGCTAGTCTATAAACTTGTAACTTTCGGAATGATTTTGTCAACTTACAGTTACATCCTTGAATAGATTCATATGTATGAAAGAAAGAAAGTTGCAAGTTCCATTCTGATATACCAGGGGTTAGGCTAGTGTTACTACAGTGATATGTAGCAATTTGTACAAGTATCCCATTTTAGGGATTAGGCCTATAGACAGGCAAGACTAGATGAACATCTTAGGTGGGCCTGCTTCAAGCGACTGACTTAAATTATACTTTTAGTTACTATTCATGGTTTCAGAGTTATTCGCAAATTGGTACTTATATTAGTTGTTAGATGCAATGCTTGTTCTTTACCACTTTAATTTGCCTTGGAGTTATTTCAGTATAGGTCTAATAAATCTGAAATTTATTTTGGAATTGCTATATATGTTAATGTATAGATAGTGAGAAGTAGTCTATGGCAGCAACATGGATATTAATTTAATCATGTAGTCCCAGAGAAACAGTGATTTCTAATATCTTCATAAAGATCAAAAAAGAAGAAAACACAGATATGGAAGCAGCAGTTATACACATAAAACCATATGACTGTAGTAGGCCTACATATATCCTATAGGCCTAAGTGGTATTTTGTGATTTTTGTTTTAAAACTGTTATTGAATGAGCCTTAAGTATATAGCCATGTAATGACGTCTTACATAAGTACTGCTTGTAAGGTAGTAATGTCCACATGCTCCAGTACTATATAAACTTATACAGAAGACAACATACCCAACCATGGATCAGATTCACCAAGCAGAACCAGAAAGAAGGACAATTAGAGACAGCTATCTAGACTTATCAGGCTCAAGCACAGGAAAGGAATGATGACTAATTTAATTGACCACAGTGCACTAATTATATAACCAAACCACTATTACATGTTTGGAATTCTTAAGAAATAAAAATAACATCAAAGATGTCTTCTAGCAACTTCTGCCTAGTAGATCTGACCCATTGATGATTATATATAAAAGAATAACTACAGTTTAGAACAATGGAAACAAAGCTAGCTTGGCGACACCGCGGGCGACAAACGGTGAAAGTTCATAACATATAGGACAGCAGAAAGCTATCCAACACTATATATATACTAGCATAAAAATTCTTTGCTTTCTAATTAGATCTATCTAGTAGACTAGTGTTAATTACTGCACAACTAAGATTGTATAGTCTACAGTAATTAGCAAACAATAGAGTGAACCTAACTGGTCGGTTCTGTGATGTTCTGTAATTAAGTCAGATTTTCTGTTGCCAATATTTTGGATGGTATTGTAGCCAAACAAATTGAGGCCAATGATACCGAGAAAAAGTAAAAATGAGGCTAATTAGTAAATTGTTCTTCAACACAATTTAGGATACCTTCATTTTGTCACGATTAGTAATTATGGTCAATGACTAGAAAGAATAGGTCATAGATGTAAAAAACAAATGCTATGGTGGTACCAGTAAGAAACATATGTTATAATTTGCCTAGTATTTTCAGTTTGGAGTACATGCTTAATAAATGTCCCATGGTTTGAACAAGGTTTTTGATGACGTCAATTTGAATATTTTTGACACAGATTTGAGCGTTCAGACTAGAGTTAGGTCTCAAAAGACAATAACCTTTATCGAGATAAGACATCAAAATGTTCCACACAATGGGTTTCCTTAAATTTACTCTTATCAAAATGAAATGGCTGGATACAATTAAGTTCCATTCTTAAGCATCTTGATTGAAATACACTGTTAATAGTTTAAAAATCTTCTAGAAATGACTAACAGATGTCAATATGGAAATCAATTAAATAGATGAGAATATAACAGAAACAAATGTGCCTTGTTAGACTATCAAGCATGTTGTTAATATTAGCTTTCAAAAGTCTATTATTAGCCATCCTCCCAAAGTCAAGCATGCTGAAGAAAATTCAAACACAATTTTGAATAATATTTTCCTTTCAATAGGTTCAGCCATATGCAAGATATATACCATGTCTTTATAATGGGAGTCACTCATAGTTCATTGCTGCAAGTGAAATATGTTCAGAAAACTGTCATCTGTAAGTTTACATTGAAATTATACATCAGCATGTTTATCTTCCCTGAAGTCCTCTTCTTTGAGGAAGTGTGATGTTGGTGTCAAAACTGAGGCACATTCTTGGAGATGTACAGTAATTGTCTGTAGGCTGTTTGCACATTAACAGGTGATGACATTTCAAATTGCTGGAATAATTGAATTTAACAACTCCCTTAAGTTAACAAGTCTTGGCATTCCATGTTACATCCAACATAGATTCTCCATCCTCTTCTAGGAGTCATGGGGACCTGCCAAAACAATTTCTAGCATACAGTAGGATCCACACAAAAAAGAATTGTGGGCATCTGTTCTGTTTTATATCAGTGACTTTCAATGGAAAATCTTTACTCATATACAATGCACAGGTCTATGCTCATACTCAACGCACATACAATACACATTTGCACCACAAAGACTGTGTTGATGGAAACTGGGGGCAGTTCAGATGACATAGTCTTAGCATGGTATAAAGGTCAACTGTATTAGAATGGTTTTTAAATTGCTAGCAGTCTTCAAATGTAACTTCTTTGCGGCTGGTCGTGTGTTTACAGTTTGTTTACTGCAATTTACAGACAATTACAGGTAGTTACTGGTAAAAACAGTTTCATGTAAAAGAGCTGCACCATTCTCTTTTATTCATAAAGTACAAGGACAGAAAAATATATTCAGAAACAAATTGCAAAAATAATTAACACAAGGATTAATATCACAGCATTATTGTTTTAGTGGTGTGTATAACTTGATGTTGATCGATTGGCCTATCCCCCACCAACATGTTGGAATTATGGTGAGAATCGCAGTGGAGCATTGCCAAGGATTTAACCTCCTATTATGACCTTACATAATTCACGTTTGTACAGATTTCTGACCTTAGAAGGTGCTAAATCATTAAAGAAACAAAAAAAATGAAAAAACTTATTTGATGAGACGGACATTACCGGATCAATAAGGTGTGAAACGTACGGCAAGTATGTACTGTTATTATTATGAAACATTTATGTAGGCATAGGAGGTTGGCGAAATTCCTATTCCCGATAGATCTGTCCTCACATATCTGGGAGTTTTTTCAATGTCTGTGTACGTTGCACTGCCTCAAACTTATATGAAAAATTCAATAATTTTCATTTGTTCATAAATATCATATCATTTTGGTCGAGAATTGGAAGACTGCTGACCATGCATCATGCAGCATATTGAATATTAGGAAATGTTTATTTTGATGTTTCAATATTTGGTTAAAGTGAAAACTTTCCTTGAAACATCAATGTGTATACATGCTATTTTAAGATTTTCTGTATGGGTGAACAGAAGCTTGTTTGATTTTTTTTTCTTTCATTGATAAAATTATATTGCTTGGTGAATTTGTGTCATTCTTGTCATAAAGGCTATTGCTGGGAATAATTGATGGTCGTGACACAAATGATATGTACAAGCAATGCCCATTATTTCAAAATTTTAGTTTCAAGTGAACATAGCCTTTATTCTGATTTGTTCATTTGTATGTACTATAAGGTATCGATTTTGCATAAAGTGAAGAGTACATTTAAAGTAACTTTTTTTCGGGCGGGGGGGGGGGGGAGAGGGGAAGGGTAAGTTAGTAATGGAGAAAATGGGGGGTTGGATGGAGAGAGGAGTTTGGTGATTTTTTTTAACGTAGGTGCATTACATAACTTTGGCCAGATATTTCTCTCACAAAGTAGATTTATTGTCTCTTAGGCAGTGAAGTGATTGTGTCAACCTTTTAAGTTCCATAAAACTGGCACTAGTATTAGTAAATAGTAGAAATTGAAATTGACAACTCAAGTTAATGTAATGTTGGTAGAGAAATGGACTGATTAGAACAGAATAATGTAAACAACAGTTTAATCATTCATTTTGTCTTCACAATGATTATTTAGCGTACTGTATTAATCTGATGAGCTGCCTGCAAAAAAAGAAGAAGTATTAATTGATAAGCATTAAAATGCCATCTATATTATTTGTTTGCCTTTGCAATCAGACTTGTTAAAGGGTGGGATGTGGTCCTAGGCAGTGGAAGATATCACTCTTGAATATTATTACTTCCCCTGGGACTATCGTCATTCGCTAACAATGACTCAATGAAGCAAATATTTGTACATATCTACTAGAGTCCCTCTTACCCAGCTCCAAGAAAACCTTCCTAGGAATATTTGAAAGTCAATAATCGAATGCTGTATTTAAATTTTTATGCCATCTTGCACTGTTCATATTTGCAGTTTTGAATAGATATCGATCGATCAAATATTCTCAGGAAATTCAATCCTGCAGGGTAGTAAACTGTGAAAGCTCCGCAAACTACTTTTCAAACCTGAATACTGGGCAATTTTTACAGTTAGTTCTAAATGAAAAAAAAAAAACCGATTGAGAATTGTTTATGAGCCCAAGTAAGAGAGAATACGAGGCAGAACTTTTGAGACCGAACATTCATCTCGGTCGGCCGTCTGTTGTAACGGCTGTGCTCACCTTTCGTGTCCCTCTGTGTGTGACAGATGCCAGCGTATTAGAGCCATTTTATTGTGCCCATGTAAATTGCAATGTGCCAGCTTTCAGACTCGCCACATACCATTTATTTATGACCGTACTGCATACAGCCTGTTTGTAATATATACCCTTTAACAGCAATCTATCTCGTAGCTCCAGTATACGTACAGGCTGCCACACATATAGCTCTCTCTCACTCACAGATCTCTGTCCTACATGTAGTGGTATATGATAACACAGCACTTTCATTTAGTGTGCTGCTGTGTGTTACTATAACGTGGATGACAGAGTGAGTTAGTTAATCATAATGGAAGTACAAAATGGAAGGACGGGGGAAAAAAAAACAGAAAAAAAAAACTTTTGTGAGAGAAATTAGGCCTTTCAGAAAAGAGGATGATTGAATTGTGAAGAAAGCCTGGGCTTTCAAGAACAACAAAGATTGGTTTTGCTAAATTGCGTTTATATTGTATGATAATGATGGAAGACTGTCAGTGTTCGTTAGTCACGGTGTTCATTAAAACCATACACAAATTGGAAGCAGTTGCAGGGTAGAAGGCATGGGAGAGGGATATATAATTATATCTTATGAAACGATGGAAGTAATTTGAAACTATGAGGGCAGCCGTGCAGTCGATGTACTTCCCAAGACATTTCAAAACGACATTAAAAGTCTGTCAACTACTTTATATGTATAATGTAATAAGATTATAGATTTTACCTCTCTTTCCATTCTCCTTCTTCCCTTGTTCCTTGGTGTATCAACAAATTTGATTGTATCATTCATCGCATTTTATCTCAATTTGTAATATCATGTCTACCTTTTTGTGTCATTCTGTTTGTCTAAAGTTGTGTAAAATCTTAAGAAGATTTAAGATTATTCTTTCTTTCTTTCTCTTTTGATATAAACTAAACTTGCCAGTGCTGCCCCTTCTTTTATTGTATTGGCAAACGGCAAAGGTCCTCTGTCCTTTAGCCAGTAAAGAGTGGAAATATTGAGGTTGTCTGCAGTACTAATAATATTATAACATGTAGTATTATTCAGACAAATCTGACCTAAATGTTCTTTGATGTCAATTTATTTCTTCAAAACTCATATATATCATAAATAAATTATACACATCTGAAAAGACAAAATAATACCTAGACATTTGAATGATTACATTCCAATCTACAAATCTGGACATTTAATCTTAGCTGTAGACAACAAAAACACATCCAAGAAGGAATGTCTTGGTTAGCAACCTTGTTTATCAGCTTCTTATGATTACGGTGAAATGCGAGCATGGTTCTATATAGATCAAACCAATGAATGTTACTTTACGTTGTGAACAGACTTAACTAGCCAAAGAGGACTTATTTAGGCTCATTTAAAGGATTATTTGCCTTGGGAAAACTTTAACGGCAGTATTCCACCTTATTCTTAATCATCAGCAATATGATTACGGTAAAATACGAGCAATGTGCTATATCGAGTAGTGCTTGTTACTGTACGTTGTGAACAAACTTTACTACTCGAAGAGGATTTAATTACGCATTTGAATGATTATTTGCCTTGGGAAAACTTTAACGGCAGTATTCCACCCTGCAGGACCGACTCTTTCAATAGAACCATATTTCTGTTTCAAAAAATTTACAGTTTCATTTTAATATCAAATTGAATGAGGAGCAAGAAAATATGTTTGAGAGCCTTTTCGAAACAACAAAAAACTATCAGCGGTAAAGACTGGTCGTCAAATCTATCCAGAATGTTTAAGTTTCGTATCTCTCTTTTAAGTTTGGTTTGCAATAAATTTCAAGGCAATGTATCTTCTCTCGGTATTTTTTTATCTCCTTTTCTCTATCACGTCCCCATGGCGATATACAGGAAATCCACTGGTTTTATCGCTCACTTACTAGGAAACATTTCAAATTTCTTATCCTCTCGGTCTGACGTGTGATGTTAAGGATCCTGTTGTGCATTTCCATTCTAATTCAAGACAGTATTAAAATAAACAAGAAGATAGCAGTGATTATTGCTACAGATAAAGGGATTATTTCTGCCCTCCTAATTTTGTGCACGTTGTGGCTTCTTCTGCTCCATGTCATTTGTTGGCTAATTAGATGAGGATTGAATATATGATATGGGTTGATAATTTACTCTGTTTGCAAAAGGAATATATTCTTCCTCTTCTTCTCTAGAAGGAGATATTATTATTCGCGAAAGTTGCATTCAATTATTAGGTGACCGAGTACTGTGTTATCATACAGTTTATATTGATATGATGTATTCTCTAATGGTCAATATTTGCCTGTACTCTTTGGCTTCTGAGTTTCTGTTGTTGTTTTACAATAATTCTTCTGTTCTTCTCTTGACAGATGACGATCCTCACCGTGTCGTCCATGCTCATCAGCTCTGACAACTACCACAGTCTCTGAGTGCGGCGTGCTAGAAGCTAGAGTATGTATGCTTTATCAGTCTTCCCTGCAGTCACCATTGATCAGCAACAATTAGATTGTCAGCCATCGCAGAGAAGCTGAACCAGGAAGACAATCATCATCTTTCGGCTTCACACAGACAGATAAACACCCACACACACACACACACACACACAACAAGGTCATGTGGAACTGATCAATATTCATCTCACAGGGATCTGTACAGTAAAGTATATATACTCTGTAGAAAAAAATCCTTACGGAACAACCTTCTGCCTTCTTTGACCGGAGGAACTGAAGTGGCAGCAAAATGGGAAACCCCAGTCAAAACGGAACATGTTTTCCACTTGGACGGGCGCGGCTATCTGCTTGTATCGCTCTGTGGATGGTTATATTAATGTGCGGCTTTTCACCAGTGCGAGGACAGCATCCAGATTGCAAAGCATTTAGAGACCAGAATATTGTTTCCAATAGAACCAAATGTAACGAGCCTGGTGTTGTTCTTCGCTTCGTCTGGGGCAACTACTCCGACGAGGCCAGGGAAGACGTCAGCCTAGCTGCGCTCACGGACAGAATCGCCCGTGCCACCGTCTTCTTTCTAGGACTGGTTTTCATGTTCCTGGGTGTGTCCATAATCGCAGATCGCTTCATGTCAGCCATCGAGGTCATAACTTCAAAGGAAAAGGAAGTCACCGTCAGAAAGCCAAACGGAGACATCATAACGGTCAGCGTTAGGATATGGAACGAGACCGTATCCAACTTGACTCTCATGGCTTTAGGTTCGTCCGCTCCAGAGATATTCCTCACTGTCATCGAGATCGTAGGTGACAACTTTATAGCGGGCGACCTTGGCCCCGGTACAATCGTAGGTAGCGCCGCATTTAATATGTTTGTCATCATAGCCATTTGTGTATACGTCATTCCAGAAGGCCAGGTACGTAGATTGAAACACCTCCGCGTATTTGCTGTGACTGCTTCTTTCAGTTTATTCGCGTACCTGTGGTTATTTTTGATACTGACGATCACTCCAGGGGTCATTGATTGGTGGGAGGCTCTCATCACCTTGCTCTTGTTTCCAGTCACTGTCGCCTGGGCCTACATCGCCGATAAGCGCATATTCCTCTACCGATTTCTTCGAAAGAAGTACACGGCCGAGAAAGTCGTCCGGCGCGGGTCTCAGACTCCCGGTAGCATGGAGTTGGGGTTGGCCTACGAGTCCAACAACCACTACAACCACGGAGCTGATGGGATCCAATTCCAAGGCAAGAAGTACCTCACGGTAGACGAACTCGATGACGTCAAGGACCTAGAGGACACCAGGAAGGAAGCCATCCGCCTCTTGAGAGAACTGCGACAGAAACACCCCGAGGCAGATCTGCAGACCCTGGAACAGATGGCTAACTACGAAGCGCTGAATAACCAGTCCAAGAGCCGGGCCTTCTACAGGATCCAAGCCACCCGTAAGATGTGCGGCGCGGGTAACATCTTGAAGAAGACCCTGGATAAGAAGAGAGCCAGTGTGGCAGAGGTCAAGATAGAGGCACCAGAGGAGGACACCTGCGCTCACATTTACTTTGACCCCTCTCAGTACACGGTGATGGAGAATGTCGGGCTCTTCAACATCTCCGTGGCCAGGGAAGGCGGCGACATGAACAGCACCATCTACGTCGATTACAACACCGAAGACGGGACGGCCAACGCCGGATCCGATTATCACGCAGGGCACGGCACTCTCATCTTCAGACCGGGCGAGACGCAAAAGGACATAGGCCTGACCATCATCGACGACGACATTTTTGAAGAAGATGAGCACTTCTTTGTCCGTTTAACCAACATACGGGCTGGGGGACCGGATGGTATGTTCCATAGCTCGGCTCTCGGCCCTCAGGCTCAGATCGTAGAGCCGTCACTCGCCACTGTGACCATCCTCGACGATGATCATTCGGGTATTTTCCACTTTGAGGAGATGGTCACAAAGGTCGCAGAGTCCATTGGGGTGGCTCAGTTCAAGGTGGTGAGGTCCGCGGGTGCACGCGGGACGGTCATCTTACCGTACCGTACTGTGGAAGGTACAGCCAAAGGAGTCATCGATTACGTCAACGTGGAAGGGGAGCTAATCTTTGAGAATGACGAAACCTGGTAAGTTGTCATATTTCTCATCAGATTTTTATATATCTCTCCCTAAAGATTTCAGGACTACAGTAGTGTTTATTCACTGGAATCAAACCATCATTCAAATAGGTGTTTCTAGCACTGTTAGTTAATAACTTGGTGTCTACTTGCATTGTTGCATTTTATAATCTATTTGCACATAACTGCAGGTAGTGAGTCCAGCAGTGAGGACCAGCAAATGTTTACTTTTACAGCAAAAACAAAATTCGAAATCATTGGCTTTCATCGCGATACCTACAGTATTAAAGGTACCTGGGAAACCTCCATTCTTACTTTAGTCCATGGAACTCTATACTCCACATGCGAAAGGATGAGAATTTAATGCACCCTTCTTTAACGCATCTCACTGCGGACTTAAACCTAGCACTCCAACCTCGGCTTACAAATTGGGCTAAAACTTCAGCGATCTGCCGTTGAAACAATGCAACTTTTACATTTAATTTGTGAAAAAAAAATGTATCTGTATTGGAGTATAGGTCAAGTGGTTTAACAGTTTGAGGGCATACGGTTTCCAATTATATTTGTATATTCCTATTCTATGCTTAGTGAGAGCAGCGCAAGCTCACAACGGAATGCAAAGAGCAAACAGGCCCCACTCAGTTATGGTCTCAGTTGTGCACCCATTGTGGATGTAAAAGGATGTGTGAGAGGTACCATGGGGGTCTTCTTATATCTACAGGAGAGAGGTGTATAAGGAAAGGGATATTAAAAAAAAAAAAAACGGCTGTTTTGTTCTCTGAATTACAATGGTTTTTAAGAATATTGGTCATTTTTATACTATCGGTTCATATGTGACTGATCTTTTTCCGTTTCGTGTGTTAAACTGTAGCCAATTGCAAGTAGTCAGAACTATTTCTAGTGCAAACAAATTTCTTCAGTGGTTTTATAAACGTCACTCACGATGCATCGCTGTTTCTGTGCAAGAATACTGTAGAACCTAGGTAAAACTTTGCATGTGTGTTTGTATGGTAGGCAGCTTAAAAGTATAATCTGCTTTATTGGCTCCAATTATAACACGCTGTAGCTAGGAAAGGTTTGTGATTATGTAATCGACCTGCCACGGTCGTCAATCCACCTGGGGCTCTAAGATTAGCGTGCATAGCTTCTTACAGTAACACTGTTAGGCTCTTTGTGTAAACACTGTGTGGAAATATGTTCATGTCTACAGTGTAGTTAATCATACAGCGTTCACACAAAGACCCTCATACAAGAAAAAATATGTGACAGGCGTTGAAGACTAATTGGTAAAAAGAGGTCACATTACGATTAAGGCCGGTCGATTACGTAATCTCAAGGAACTTTTCCATGATAGCGTGCTATAGTTGGGGTCTATACAGCAGACCTTTAAATTATCATGTAGTATGCTCTGTAAACCTGCATCTATAGATTTCTGTTCTTACAGACCTACGAAAATCCAACATTGATGTTTGAACTACTCTACCCTGTAAAAAATTGAGAATTTATTCAGTATATGATGGTAATCGAGATTGAGCAAATAACACAGACGGATCGCATGTATTCTCGCATTGGAGTTTCATTACTCTAGTGGGGTGTCACAGTGCACTGTCAATCAGGACTCATGGTTTTGAGAGAAATTAAAAAAAGTACTTTAATGTTTGCACATAATTAGATAACCCATAAATTAAAGATATATGTTTACATCTCTTTTGCAGCTCGTTATAAGGCAGTTATTCACTGTTTAATTATATGCAATCTAGAACACAATTTAATGTAATAATGTTAAGTTTGTTTCATTTGCACACCATCGAAGTTTTGTAGATTATATCTAAGTTAAATCCTTCCTGGTGCGATTCTGCTGAGCTGCAGAAACAGATCCTGTTTGGAGGTATTATATATTTCCTTTGACTGGCAAATAGATTGCTTTGGGCCGATATTTGAGACAAATGTTTTTTTAAAATGTATATACATGGAACTGTGCGGCGAATTCTCTCATCAGAGCTCTACTCATATGGAATCCATGCGGAACTTGGCACAAAACACCCCGTTACGCAGCAAAAATCGCTACAAATAAGCACATTTAGCGCTAACTGTTTTCATAACTTTCTAAGTATAGCACTCAGAAAACTCTTTCTTATGTCATTTTGAAGAATATTGTATTCTCTTTACTCTGATATGTCATTATTTATTATACATGTGAACTAAACCCCGAACATTTTAATCTGAAAAAGTAGAAACCACTTCGGAAAGCAGTGAACCTCTTCAAAATGTCCCTATCTCTCAATGTTTACATTGTGCTTGCTGGGAGTTTGATTGCGTAAACAATTTTTTTTCTATGCCAAAAAAAAATTGTTGACTCTTCTCTCTAGCGATATAAAATTCGACTTGATTGGTCAATAATTAAGGCTCGTACTTTACACCAGCAAATCAAAAGCATCGTAAGAAATTTGTGAAGTCCTCCTTAACGCGGCTAATCTGAACACAGTACAGTGTGCAATGCTCTCACAGCAATTTCGGAGAGTGAAACAACAACAATTCCTGTGCGTATACAACAGCATTTAATTCTCCGACAACGGGCCATTTATAGAGCAAAAGTTTCCATATGTCTGAGACATTGTACAATAAGGCGATACTGCCCTTAATTCTCATAGAAACGAAAATACCTGGAGGGTACATAAAGGCCTTACATATATAGTTACCTCGACAAGGCCAGGTAAACTTAACTGCCTTTATCATAGTTCACCTAAATTTCCCATCCACTATTCTAGCTACTGCTGCTGTAGAGCTCTAACCAACAATCTTAATAACGTTTTATTAATAGCATGAAGCTTGAGATATCCTGCAATTTTTTTTGCTCCATTGAAGTAGTAAAGCCATTGATCGATCCGTGGAGACCAATTTGTATTCATTCTTCTCCCTGACCAACTCTGAACCGTTACTGTAGAAACCTCAGCCATTTCTCTTGAGAAATCATCCAAATTATATATCGGCTTGGCCTGTTTGCTCATTCTTTCTCCATGCTAGTGGTTGCTGTGCAGGCCAGGTTAAGTCTGTCCTTAGCTTTGTGTGTACACAGATCTGTTCAGCTTATAATACTGAAGTGAACGGTTATTATTAAAAATTGTGAATATAACTGCCATTGGTGGAGTAGATAAGAGAGTTTTTTTCACAAGACTGAACTGTAAGTGAAGTTTTGGAACAGAATTGAATCAATAAATCGTAGAGCCCTTCAAAAGTACTATGAATAGGTTAAATATATCTTGGCAGGAATCACAAAAATCGTGTGAATCAATTCACTTTTATCAGTCTCCTTTCAGGGGGTTAGGGGTGGGGAAGATGGAATCAAGGGGGTGGGGATGGGGAAGAGAGAGTCAAGTGAGATGGAAAGATAGGAGGGAAGGGGAGGGATGTGGCAAGAACAAATTGAATGGCACTAATATTGCCATTTTCCAGCATTGTTGTTGGTAGTTTCTATTTCCTTTGTAATTCATTGGAGAAGATATCATTTGTAGCATACTTTTGAACTTTCAAGTTTCAAGTCAACCAAAATTGTTTTAAACACCCTAAACTTGTGTTTTCCAAGTCACTATATTTTATTTTTCCACCAAATTACACAAAGATTTTGTATAGCAGCGAAGGTGGCGCCGTAACATATATCTCTGTTCGCTTTCACGATCTTGTCGCTTTGATTCAGAGAGATCTGTGAATAGTACAGAATTATGCTCATTATAATCGATATGACAGCGCCCTCTGTGGAAACAGTGGAACCCCCTCCCCCCCGTTGGTATCTGACAAAGAGATATAAAACGACGAGAAGTGGTTATCCGCCTCTTCCTTCTCCTTAATCTATGTACCTTCTTGCAAGCTTCATCTTAAAGTTAACATCTGTGTAGGGGCAAATCAATTATCCATTGGCAATAAATACAATACCAAGAACAGCAGTTTACGTGCGACTCTGGAAGAATTTAACAGGACCTGGAGTGATACAGACTGAAAAAAGAAGAAGAGAATACCAAGTACTTGCTGTGCATGATAAGCAGGAGAGTAATTGATTGGGTTGGGTATTTATGCATGGTTTTGATGGTTTGGATTGGCCGTAAGCTACAATTTATAAACGGAATGGCAGAACACTGCTTCGTATGACAACAACAAGAAGAAGGAAAGCATGGCCTGTAAACAAAATCAGCTTTCAACGGAGTAATGAACTGAATTAAAGCAGATTCGGCATTTGGTCAACAATTTGACATTTTGGAATGGTCGAGCGTTACTCAAAATAAGGCTGCACTTAATCAAATCACATTTAGACAACATCCCGTGGATATTCTCAGCAAACGCAGGTCGATCGGCAAGTAATTAATGCATTCGTTTCGATCTTCGACTTCAAATCACCCCAGCAGTTGTTCCATAATAAGTTATTTTGGTCACATGTTAAATGCAATTCATCCAAATTTTATACAATTTGTTTTTGTTTATTATTTGAAATGAACTTATCAAACCAACCACCTACAGTTGCTTTGAAAGTAATTAAAAACATTGGACAATTATTGTCATAAATAATATAGGCGGGGGAGAATATAAGGCTCACATATTATAAATCAGTTACCCTCCAAATTTTCTCACGGTGAAAGTTTATTCCCAGTATGTTGATATTATAATGTCGCTCCCTCCCACACAGAATTGACTCAATAACAGAGCTGAACATTTGGATCTATTAAAAGCATGCATTTCCAGATGGGGTTTATTGCAATGGTTTGCTCTTTTTTTAATGATATGACTAATAAATTATTCCCTGTTTTATGATCTTGCATTGTAGACGTCCAAGCCTCTTTTTCATGAAGTGGACTATGTGTTGCAAGAACCATATGTATATATTTGTAAGAAACGTAAGTCAAACCAGTGACCTACATTGCTTATGGGATATAGCATCGAAAAGAGTTGTAAACATTGTCAGCAATTCTTAGGAGGATATTTGCATATGCAGGCAGTGATTTTTTAGTTAGTTCTTGAGGGGGCGGGGGAGGGGTGATCTTGTTTAATGATTTTTTATTTAATATAAATAGTCAATTTCCTGTTTTTTTTTACCTTGCATTATTAATTACCCAAGAATATTCTCGATAAACTATCTAATATCTATGTATTGCAATAATTATGTCACGGCTATAATTCTTGTTCATGAAGTATTTTAATTATTATTAAAAACCCGAAGGAATTATCACACAGGAAAAATGAAAACTCAATTTAGAAATCTATAGTGAAATTTTGATAACCCATTATTATTTTTCAAATTCTGCTTACATTATGTGTATCCTGGAAAAGCAACATTGCCAATTTTTGCAATAGATATTATATATCAAATATATTTAGTGCCCTTGTGTCCACCCACGTTGGTGACTTCACCGTTACATCAGGAAGCGTGATATTGTACTAACAGTGTAGCCACTTTGCAAACTTTAAAACAAATAGTTGAGTGCAACACTAATTCTATGCCAAATATGAACCAATAGTAATTTGGTACATGCTTCATAATGTGTGGTTTAGCTGCAAATTTCCATTTATTTTAATTAACAGATTTTGCAACTTGAGTTTATCTTTCCTTATTATAGTGTGTGATCCCCCCCCCCTTTCTCCCTCCTCCCCTATTTAATGTGAGTGTTAAACTATGTCATTTTAGGCAGAAATTGTTCAAATATCTCACTATTTATACTCAAGTGTTTGTTTTATCCAACAAGTTTAATTATGTCATGTGTTAAATTAGTCTCCCTGTCCTGTAGCTGTAATAGTAACTTTACAATGTTATACCCAACCCCTTCCCCCACCACCTCTTCCAAAAACATGTTTTTTTTTGCCGAACTGCTGCCAAAGATAAATACATGTAGGAAACAATTTATTTGACCGGAGTCGTTCATTTCTTCCTGAAGAATGATCATTCGTTACCCAGTCATAAAGAAAGTAATACTATTGAATGCTATTCTTGATAATTAGTTCCAGTCGTCAAACATTTATCAGTTTTTCCTAGGATGTGTCTGAAAAATGTGAAAATAATTAAGTGCCAACTTCTAATCCACTTATCTTCGGCTTTCCGGGTCGTATTTAGAAAAGAGTTTGTTCCCCATGGGAACAATCATATTTCTTAAATATGTCATTGAATTTTGTCCAATTTGAAATAAAAACAGCATTTATTCATTTCGGGTCAATAATTTGGCTCCAGCTAAGGGACCCGTGATGTTTTTCCTGCAAGTTTGTGACGTCTTACGAGCTTTCGCATTACCTTGTTACTGCAGTGATTCAGTAGTTGCCATGGGAACAAAGCATTTGCTCAAGGTTTAATTGGCAACCAGCTTCTAACATTTCCTTGTAGAGATTCATTAGTGTATCCCAGTGATTTTTATTTTATGTGCTTGTTGGATTTCAGCAGAGATACAACTTTAAGCCTCTGCAGTGTATTGGATTTGTGATTTTTTTTTTGTTTTTTTTCCCCATAAAAGTAGTCCAATTTGCATTTTGTCGTTTTTATTCAGCCACCTAACTTTTGTCATTAAAATTGCTATGAACTATATACAGTGCAGTGTAAAATCATGTTCCGCTCTACACTGGGCCTATTTTTCTTCATCTGATGAGAAGTATGTTGAGAGTAAAATCATATGTGTAGGAGAGTGGGAGTGATTGTGTGTGGCAAGATGGTGGTTGTCCCCACACAAGGGCAGGGGAGGAGGGGGTGGGGAGTGGATTGGAGTGGAGAGGAGAGAAGAATGGGTGGAGATAAATGCTGTTACAAAGGAGGATGAAGTTAGCTTATGTGTGTGACTACCTACCGTTACGGATTAAAATGTCAGAAAATATTATGATTGGCATTTTAGTTTTACTATTGACATTGATAACCCAAACTAGCCAAGTTTTTGAGGTGAGATGGAACTGAAACCCCAAAGACATCTTTGTATGACATTACTCATACCTTCTCTCTATCCTCTCAGCTGTCACTGTTTTATCGCTTCCTATATCCCTCGAGTGGGAAGGTATTGACTATAAATTCTGTTATGTATAAGAACGCACCCTAGACTTTCAAGACAAATCATGGATTTGATAAAAGGCTGATGAAAACAAACGGAAATTTATTCACAGAGCCAAAAAAAATGCAGCTCTTTGAAAGGCATATCGCGGTGCTAGCACCCTTTTTATATTCTCCAATTTATAATGTCGTAAGTATGTCTATCATGTCCTGGAGGTGCAAAAAGTTGAGATCTTCCAAAGTACTGAAGTTGATTTTAGTGCAATTTTTTCATGGTTAAAGTACAGTAAATTAAACTGACAACAGTATGGGAAGTTAATATGGGAAGTTGAAATTTTGATATTTTAGCGACATCCATTTCCCAATGATATCATCTGCAGCCAATCAAAAGAAAACAACCAGACTATGTGGGACCATTTATTCAAGGAATAGCATTCTACCACAGCTATAGATTAACGATGATGGGGGTCGGGTGGGGGTGGGTTGAAGGTTAAACCGTTTACTGATTGCACGGGTGGGTTGAGGGTTTGCTGATTGCAGGGGTGGGTTATGGGTTTGCTGACAGCTTAATATCGAACGCTTTGACACAGACAATAAGTGTTGTTACTTGTTATTTACCTTGCACACTGTCACCTGTTTGTATAGGTACCTTGCATCTTTCATTGCTAGTAAATATGAATGTGAATAGATTGCTATAGCCAATCAGAATTGTGCCCAAAATTAAGAAGGGGCACAAAAATGCTTAGAAGGATTTGTAAACTCACATTATGTTAATGTTAATAATGTTAATTCTCTAATTTTCTGCAGCTTCTAGTTTACATTAATGTAATCTTATTTCTTTGATAATTTTGCTCTTTACAACAAATTTAATTAAGTCGAAATATTGCCACCACAAAACTCATAAGAAAGGAAACATATCATTTCAAAAGCTCAGCACATCAAAGGATTATAATTATGGCCCAATATCTTTAGTAGTGAAGAAATGACCATTTATATTGAAGCCTAGTAGTGTGATTCATAAGTTCATTTGCACTCTTGAAGTTAACTAGATGTTCCTTTTATCCTCTGCCATTTTTTTCGTATTATGATTGATGGCAAATAGTGAGAACAGATCTCTTTCCTTCAAATACTGACGAATTGGGTGGAAGGTTCATTACTGGCATACTAAGCTTAGATAATCCACACCGGCCGATCCGATGACATATTTATCTTCCTCAGCGATGCGGCTGAGCTCCATTTCCTGCGTAGAGTGCTGGCCGGTGCACGAGAAGAAAGTAAGACTTGTGTCAGCTCAAATTACAATTCCAAAATCTCTTTGATTTCATGCATGCATTTTTGTACCAGTTGACGTTTATCTTTAATAAGCAACCATGAGGGAAACTGCGCTGCTCTCAATGGGAGATTAAAAACTCTTAGCATCACAGAGTAAAAGCAGTTTAGTGCTCCATGTTTGCAACTTGTCAATTTCTATGCTTCCTCGCTTACCTGTCTCCTCAAAATCTCAGCACTCTTGTTCTACCGTGCTTAGGGTGAGTTGGTAATCTTTTTAACGCTGTACACCCTCAGCAGCAACTGGTTGCTGCTGGTCATTGAACCCCATTCTACCACCCAAAAGTACCAAAAATTATTAAATTATTACTCCAAGAACATCGGCCTAAACATACATGGCGTGACAGATCGTTCCAAGTAGCTGCTCCTCGCCTCTGGAATGGATTACCACTAGAACTCAATGAATGGATTACCACTAGAACTCAA
>KN891227.1:7218-17424 GCA_000934455.1 Apostichopus parvimensis
CTATGACTAAATGATTGTACAACTTATATAGCCAATCGAAAATTATTGATAATAAGTCCATGTAGGTTAAACGATCAGAAATCAATATGGCTGCTCTGTGGTTGCTTCAGTGATCAATTTCTAGGGCCTCTAGTTACATTACTACAGGTCTGTGGTTAAATTGACTGATCAGCCAATTACCCAACAGTTGATTGGCTGATTTATCCCTGAAAATGATACATTGGGAATGTTTGACTAGCTGTCAAGCTTCTCTGCATCTAGAATGTTATCAAAGTACAACTGTCTTGTACAAGAACTATGTTCCTCCTTGAATAAGTGAGAAATAACAAAGAAATCCCCCCAAAACTATTTCAGCTGAATTTTCCGTGATGACATCATTACTCTGTTATGCCAGATACATTCACAACAAAATCGACGAAGTTTTAAAAAAGGCCATATCTTCGTCACACGAAATGCTACGATCATGTGCTTTGGTTATATAGCTGCAGAATATCAGCAAGATTTGATTAAGTTATCAACTTTAGCTATCGGAATGTTCCTTTCATCTTTCATTTCGTTGCCAATTCCTCATTTAGCCTCACTTCCTCCTCGTTAGCCATCTGATCTGAGGCTGCTGTATGGTTGGGGACACTATTGTTTTAACTTTGAGCTGTTGCAGACGTTGTCATGTCATTCATGTTAACTCATTGTTACACTATACGAAAACTAACCCAAGGGACCCCATTCTTTTGTGCACTCAGGCAGTAGAATCTCCCCCCCCCCACCTCCCCCGCTGGTGTTTGTAGCTCTACTAGAGCATCATCTCTTTCAACTAATCAATATTAGTAGCCCAATCTTCTGTTGACACCCTGTTCCACCCCCACTAACATCGTTACCACAGCAATAAATACAGGCTCAACTGGCCGCAACAGCTGAAAGTTCCGGGCACTTTTCCTCAATTTAAACCTGCCCTCTAGACTCATTTTTCTTCTTCAAGTCCTTTCAGATATTCCCGCACAGGCCTGCCTCTCTTTCTCCTATCTAATGAGTACCCCAGGCCTGAAGCGCTCAATTTGTGACCAATGATGCTGCAGCCACAAACTCAAAGTGTGCGTGCAAAAGGGGAACAAATTTCAATCACTCCTGCTCAGCTGTACAGGAAAGAAAATTTGGCAATCATCCAAGCTTTTTATATGCAATTACAGCAAAACTCTTTAGTAAATTTTAACCATCCAAGAGTCACAGTTCTACGGTAGCAGGCCAATCTTTATCCCACAGTCGATTCTGGGAAATATTAACTTTTTGAAGAAAGCTACAGTTCAGTTCAGTTCCTTGATCTTGAGTTCAAAGACTATAAACTTGCACTTCATGGTTACAACAATTTTTGGTTTCAAAGCTATATATATATTTATAGAAAGAGAGAGCTTCACTTTAAGATAGTCAAAATAAAGCTTTGCTTACCGAACTTGGCAGCTATGAGTTTCCTGAAAGGAAGAATTTCAGCCAATCCACAGAAAATTAATCCTTTACTGGATGACAAGAGCTCATTATATTTTGACACACATGCCTTGTTTCTTATACATGCCTTATTGTTCAATCTCACTTCAAGCATCAGTCTCTAAAAGTTTTTTTTTTTTGGGGGGGGGGTTCAACTTAAGCATATTTAGGGTTGTATTGTTGAATATCTAACTGGCCTAGAAGGTTATAACAATGGCACTGTTAGTAGCTTACAGTAGCTTTAACATTTCTAGGTTCTTTTTCGATGAAAGTAAAAACATAGAGTCTGAAGGTTGTTTGAGGCACATCGCCAATTATTTCTGCACATAAATGTGCAATCATGCTGAAAATGTGTTCTGTAACATCTAACTAATGTCTGTGTAGGATATGGTTTCTGTGTTAACATTGAAGAATTGAACCTTTTGGCATGAGTATTTTAAGTTTGAACATGTTAGTAAATCTGGACAGTTGCAGTATGCACAGAATGTACAGTAGCATCAATTAATTAATTCTTCACATAAAAGATGTAGCAGCAAAAGCATCGCAGACCCCTTCCCAAGATGGAAATCAGCCAACACTTGTGTTGTCCCTCCACCACCACCCTTCTCCCTCCCCCCCCTCCCCCAATTCAAAATCCAGGCTACAAGTCTGAGTCACAGATGTATGTCATATGAGTTAATGTCAGGATGACCACTTGGAAGGTGAGTAAAGTGAGGCATGAGAACAGAGCTTTCAATAATACTTACAGTACAAGGGTCTTTTAAATGAACTTTCATGGCCTTGTTATTGTTATTAAGTACAAAAAGAACCATTGTTTATCTGGCTATTCATTTTACCTGGATGATATCATACATACAATATGAATCCCAGACCTGCAGTATATTCAGTACCTGTTTATTTAGCAGATCTGGAAGTCACTGGTCTATCATTTCTCATCAATCTATCATAATCATAATCATAATAACTTGTTCCAAAACGGTAAAAGTGATACCCCTTGTAGCTACTGCATAGTAACAGCATCCCTTTTCTGTGAAAAGAACAGTTTTTAATCGAGGCATATCCTATCATTTAAGGGGCCAAAAATTTAGAATAATAATTATGGGGGGCCATTTCATTCATGATTAACTACGTAGCCCATGGCTACAAGTTAAGCCTCAGAGCCGAGCTGAGCCTAGCAGAACTACATAAAGAGGAGGCTAGAATGCTGCTCAGCTTGTTGTGTGTGAAGCTGGGTCATTACTCAGAGTGTACGACCTCTTGGGAAGATTTTCATACTTGGTGGTAATTAGAAGCCATAATAAATAACTGGAATTCTTAATCTCCTATAGAGGATGCTAGGTTATGTGGAAAACTAAATATTCCTAGCATGTTAACCAGAGGGAGATGTATGTACACAACACAAATAAATAGAAAAGTGCAATATATTATGTCAAGCGAGCAGATATTATGTATGTATGTTTGCTCGTCAGCTAAACCAGGCAGTTACTGTATATCTTTGGTGGATGCATTACAGTATCATATCTTTAGCTTCCATTGACCATTTTCACATTTGCTACAAAGCATGTATGCCAGTGTTCAACAGCTAAGCTGTATGTGCCACTAGTAGCCTGTTGCATAAAACCAACCTTTACACCACGAAAGAGAATATAGGCTACAAAGTGAAGAACACTTTTTCAAACTTCTTTTGGTTTCGTACAAAAGGAGCTGATAATTCTACTGTACATGGTCTGCAATATTTTCAACCCAAGTGGAAACTAAATGTACCATGGTCGTTTAACATACACCTATATTTTGTGACAAGCATAAAAAAACATTCATTTTAAGCCTTCACAGACGATTCCAGGTGGGAATTTGTTAAATCACCTGGGTATTTTTATTAAGTACTACTAGTGTGGCTGATTGCACATCACAGATAAAGGAAGGGGGGTATCTAAGACTAAAGTATCTTAATGACTCCTACATTGTCAATTTCACAAAATTTATGAGAGAAAATGATCACGTAATTAGGCAAGTAATGATGGCAACTGACCTTGTATGTATTACAGATATATTACAGATCTTGGTGGAATATTTCTATGCTCTCTGGTACCTGATGACCATGACTAAGGTGTTAATGGTGGCAGATGTACAATCATAATGCAAGGAGAATATTAGAATGAGCAGACAGTATGTAAATTACTTTAGAAATCTCACAATCTGTAATTGCAGACATTGATCTGTTCACACTAACCATGAGATGATATAGAACAGCATTTTTCTTTATTTCTTTTCTACTCATTGTAATTTTTTTTTATTATTTTTTTTTATATTATTTTGAAAGTATGAGACAAGTACAGTAGAAGAACATGTAAAATACACAACAGGTCAAAGAAAGGCAAACTGCCTTGAGGAAACTAATCTTAGTCAAACATAACAACATTTGAAAGCTAATTATTTTGAAGTTAGCCAGTATTATAATAACCTTGATACAAAAGTCCTTTTTTAAGGGATTTAATTAGGATGGACTATATCTTTCTTATATTCCACTGGGAATGTATGGAACATATATAGCTGCTGATATCAACTATAAATCTAGAAACTAGCCTTGGTATCATTTTATCTTGCACTAGAAATCATATGCACCTAAAGAAAAGATAGTGGACAGGAATTTGTCTCAACTCTCTCGGTTTTGGTGAGCAGTCTTCTTGGACTTCCATTTCCCGATTTGATATCATGAAGGTTGTTAATGATTTTCCATAATTTACTCCAAATAATGAGATACTAAGTAGACTTTATTCATAATGTGCCTGCGTTCATGTTTCCTGTTCTTACCTACAATCTATAGCTTCCTGAACAGTTGGAAACAGTTGCTACGGTTACTGTCCACACCTCTCTATGATTGATCTTCTTGGTTGCTTTTCATTTTTGACACTTTTTTTGTAACGAGAAATCATTGAACACATCAATGATTTCTGGCCTCAGATAATGTCAAAGATAATGTCAACTATTATGCTACGAATTTAAGCAGTTTTTTTTATATCACCTCGCATGGAAAAATCACTTAATATTCCAACATAAGATATGATAACTTTGGGAGAACAACTTTTAAAGTAGACTGCTGCTTATATCTGTAAGTACTCACTTAATTGTTGAAGCAATTATAACCCTATTGGTCGTGTTCATCGTAAACAGTATGAATAATTGACTCCTAGAGTTGAACAGGGATCTAGAGAGATATTATTGTTTCAAGGATATAGCACTTATCAGGCAATTAAGGACAATCATTGCCAAACATTCAAGCACTCAAAGTACATTGACAGAGTGTGAAGAACAAGGGACAAAAATTGTGTCATGAAATGGTTGTCAATAACCAGTCATTGCCCAAAATAGGTTCCACTCTTTATCATTGTACAGGAGTATCGGAAGTTGAGAACAGTTACATAATATATGATAGTGTAGTACTTACAAACATCATTATCCTGTGATGAAGCCAGCTCTGATTTAGACAATCAATAAGTGTCAAGTGGAACTAACTTACATTGCACAAAATTAAGCCCATGTCAGTTATTCTTTATGATGCAGTGGGAGGCTACTACATGGATCATTGACATTGTCTACAACAGTAGCTGTCTGCAGAATAAAGGGGTGTTTGGTGAAAATGGTCAAACATTTTAATAGCAGAATGTGTTAGCTAGTTCAGTGAGTATATAAACGGTTAGTACCATATATGTCTCAATGACTTTTAAAGACAAAAACAAAAGTGCTGTCATGTTCACTGTATGACATGAGTCACTAAATAGAAGGTCTGATTTAAGGAAACCTATTAACTGGATTTGATTTACTTCAATTCAAACTTAGCCGATCATGGTACAGCTAGACTGGTCTCCAGTGTCCTAATGAATCCACCAGCATTAGAATGAGACTGAGAGGACATTTCCTATCTTGTGTTCAGGAGGTGAATATATCTTCTTTTTCTTCTTTTTTTTTTCTATCATGTTGGGCAAACATTTCTAAAATCCTCATACCAATTAAATACTTGTGCAAACTTACCGAGCTCCTACAACCAATGCAAACTTCTAGATAAATAATTCAATCTTAACGGACTAAGATCTTCTTCACACCCTGTTATTTCCAACAACCTGCTGAACAGATTATGGATAAAATTATATTGCGGTACACTTCAACTGTTCTTGCTAAACTGAGCAAACACGGTTGCAACTGTACAGGGGAATTTGATGTTACAAATAGTAAGACTACCGGCATATTTCTACTACGGTACAGTAGATATGTCAGTGCCCCCGGAACCGTTAACCGAGCGTTACAGTTCAACCCAAAAAAGAAAATCCACTGGCAACGTTTTCTACTGTGCTGTTTCATTTCCTGCAGTCCAAAAAACGGGCAAAACTATATAAATCATTAAATCTCGCTTGATAAGGAGTATTTTCAAGATAATTTTTGATGAAATATTCTGGTGACATACGCTTTGTTCTGTAGGAAAGGTACGTTATTACTAAAAGTGAAACCACAATGGGCTAAGCAACCAAGTTACATCTACCGGTAGATCCTGACTTACAAATCATGAGATTATCAGATTTTGACCTCCTCTTGACCCAGGTGAATGTTGACTAACTTTTCCACACAAAAAAAACAATAGGGTTCTTATTATACTCACTTTTGTGAATGAAATAATCAGTGTGAATTTCATACAATTCTTACTTCTGAGTTATCATTTTTAGCGGGTTAAATTAAAAGTTTACACACATTGGAGATAGGTGACTAAGAACTCATTACATTTCAATTATTTTATTTTGGTATAATCTTTTAAATCATTTAAGTCATAGCAACTGTTCCTCTTTGTATTGTTTTGAAAATTCAACAGAAATAAAGGTCACCAAATTTTTATAGGAAGTTTAGGAATATTTTCCAAAAAGCCCTCTATTTAGACGAAACAACAGAAAATTAGCAGTTTATCCTCTTGAAATGGAACTTAAAATTAATGTTGTCCTTAACCACATTACAACATTCTGCCTCTTCCAACCTTACCACAAAAGCCCTTTCCTCCTAATTTCCATAATCCTCTCCATAGTGACAGCAGGTGATGTGTCAGTTCAAGATATTAAGCTTATATCACATTGAAAGCTGCTAGAACTATACCAAGTTACCAACTGCCAAGTACAGTCAATGTGTTAGGATATCACAGTTCGTCAACACATAATAGTAACCAATAATAACCATAGGCCAAGAATTGCTTCACCTACAAACATTGCTAGACTTATTCTTACTTCACACAGCTGCAGCAGGCCTTACAGCTAACATCTTCAGCTGCATTTCCTAACTAGCAATGGCCATTAATTCATCTAACTGTATTGTTTGTGGGTCGCAGGCATTAACTATGACTAATTAGCAACCGCAGATCAATAAAACAGCGTCGAACATTCCCCTGTAAACATAATTCAAACTCACTTTTGCCAAAGCCAGAGAAGAAAATCAATTTTGTGATATTCAATACTACATGTAATCACTTATTTTCATACACACGCATCAATAATTCATAAGATAGGTGAAATGTTCTATGTAAAAGCAATAACTTCAGGAATACAAACTGGAAAAAAAAACTTTTGGTTCCATAATAACGGAGAAGAAAGGAAGACAGTCTTTCAGAATGAAGTAAAGAAAGAGAGAATTTTAAAGGAATCTGAAAATATTGCATGAAATAGTTTTTGTGTCCAGGAAAATATACACAAGATAACTGGTATCTATGGGCAGTTTATAAGGTAGTGTTCTTTTGTATTTTACCATTGCAACCCGGTGTAAATGGGATGGGGGAGGGGCCTACCTAAGAGGAATGGATTGTTGTGGGTTAAATGGGGACTGGCAGGGAGGAGTGAGAGACGAGGAAGCTTAATCTGAATCCTAGTTAATTTCATCTATGTAAAGGTAATTCAATTAAGGATTTTTATTACCAACTGAAATCAAAACCATTTAGTGAATTGTTTTAATAAATTATTCATGACATAGTCCTGGGTCATGCAACATAATTTCTTTCCAAAGAAGTGATTGCTTCATATTTATCAATTTCCCAGTACCCTCCATCACCAGGTAGTCATGTCATCCTACATTCAGTAGCACGATCATCCCTCCCCTTGTCTGACCCCTCCCACTCCTGTCCACCCTGCCCCACCCCCCATTTCAATCCAGCAGCATACATTCCATATTGCTCCTTCAATGAACCTATCCTCTTGTCCTCCTCCTCCTCAGTTTGTTATCTCTAAGTAGCCCTTGGAGTCATTTATCGATTCACCAGCACAACTAGCTTCTTTTTTTTATTCCACTCAGAAAGGGCTGATCAATCTGACTTTCAAGATATATTTTGCTTACCAAGCTGAGGTCCATTTTCCTTTCTAGTGGATTCTCAATCCCTCCCCAAACAATAATTTGTCAGAGACTTTGTATTTTGACATGTCTTGCACTGACATTCATCAAATGGTATGCAAGCATATGATTTTAAGATGGTATGCATTATAAACCAGGCAAAGTTTTCAAATACCATTTGTCCCCTGTGGTTACAAATCAGTTTTCTGGGAGAAACCAATTTAAAGATCTCTCTCCCTTTGTCAGACATAATCAGTTAATCAGGAATTGCACTCCTCCTTTCCCAGTTTGTGACAAATCAGCCAATCATATGAAAATCATAGAGAAATTATGGATATATGCACATCTCTTTCAAATATTAAGGACTTCTATAAGGCTGTATCATCATCATCACACTGCGTTATTTTGCCAAGTAATGTTCACGTATATCTAGCTCTCAATCGGATCAACCAATTGATGATGATGCTTATACCTTTGACTGCACGCACCTGCAGTAATTTGCAATCTAAATACCATTTCATCCACTAAGAAAATGTTACTGTGTGTCCCTCAGATTAAGTGAAGTGATTGATTGTCTCATTTGAAAAAAATTTTATAGCTCAATCGTAATTTCATTTTTCTTTTCAGGTGTTTTTCAGGTTCCTAAGCATTTCTTCAACAGTGGAGTATAGCACCACGAAAATGTGATAAAATTTAACATAAAATGCCAATTTGCAAGTCTGTTACTTGGTCTGTCTGCTAGTTGTTGGTAGAACATATATATATGCCTCTAGACTAGTTACAAACTGGAAAACACTAGCTGTTGTTATTGATAGTCATATCTTTCTTAATCCATCCTCCCTCCTCCTCTCTTAGCATGACCGGCCGCCAATCTAGCGATGACTCATCATTGCATCAAACTGGAAAGGGTTTATCCCTTATCAGAAAATCAGTGGGGGAAGTGTTGACTTACTTTTTTATCATCTACTCTGTGATCTCCGCTTTGCAAGACTTGATCTACAGACAACGGATCAACAAAAGTCACAAATCCAAAACCCCTGGCGAGAGAAAACAAGATAAAAAAACATCAGTTAAAAACCTCAACATATTGACATACCTTAATCCAAGATACAAATATATGTTCAGTATTCATGAGTGACAGCACTGATTAACTGTACAACAACTCATCACAAGGATCACAATATCATCCCAACTGCCTTGTGAACAGTTTGTACTGTAGGTACACCATATATGGGAAGAATGCAGTTGTAGTGGGAGGCAGGTAAGACTAGAGTGAAGGAGTGAAGCATTTATACACTGTTAAAACCAAAGTGATCAATCAAAAGTTATAAAACCAGTGACTTAACGTAGTTAAACCTGATCAAACTGAAACAGAAATTGTCACATCGATTTCTTCTCATAGTGTTGAAAAGACTGCACATGGAAAAAAATTCTCAATTACCCAGGCATACAGTGACACTCTCTCCAATACCTACTGTACATGTGGTTTCAATTGGGTTACTGCACAGAAATGAAACAAAATCTGTCGTCAAAAATGAAAAGGTGGAATTCACAAATATAGTGCTCACAAGAAATCCTAGTAAGGCGCAAATTTGTCAGTTGTCACACATACTCCTCACCCAATTCAAGGATTAATATAAAATCCTACATCAGCTGTCTAATTGGCAACATGTGTATTGGCACTAACATGACGAGAGTCATACATAGTTCATATGACCAACAAGATCACATCCCCATCCCCCCCCCCCAAAAAAAAAATATACAGTTCAATATTCAATAGGGTTCTCACTTAAATTATGTACAATTTACTATTGGATCATGGATATGTTACAATTTATAATATTTCTTTACAGTTGGTTTTATTTCTTCAATACTATCACTTGTGATGTAGGATTCAAGACGTGCCCTATGTATCCTGTTCTGGCTTAATACAGTATTTGTGTTCAAAAGGGGGTTTCATTTAAATTCAACTCTGGGCACATTTACCAAAACTCTTAGTGTTTAAAATCTTCATATCCTTTGTTTATAATACAAGATTTCCTATCAGGAATGTACACCATTAAACGAAATCATAGAAATATAATATGTTAATATCAAAAATTGTGGATACATTTTATCGGAGTAGAATTTTGTAGACATCTCATCTGTTGGTTTGCTATACTACGATTATGAGCATGTGCTGGATAATCATCATTTTAAATAATAATTTATGGAATCAAACTTTCTAATTATACAATCTATTTATCTGATAGAACTTTAATAAATGTAAAACTTTACCACTATAGGAATAACAAAAGTTTAAGCCAAGTGTATTACTAGCAAAGTACATACAGCGATATGATAACAGATCTAGTCAATATATATACAAGCTATCCAATA
>KN891230.1:0-16881 GCA_000934455.1 Apostichopus parvimensis
CCCCCCCCCCCCAACATAGGAGCCAGCTTCAATGACACCAGTGCAACACTCCCTTCTTTTATAAAATGCTTGATTGCCTCTGGCCATCTATATAGGTTCAGATTCACATCTTAATCAGTCGGGGAAAATTTGCATTTACCATTAAATATCAACGCAATCGTAGGATTAGAATTATACTTACATAGCCCTCAATTATTTGTTCAACCTCAAAATATTCATTGGCAGAACCTTGCTTTCAGAACGACTTATAGAGAGATATAGTTTATACTCTAAATACCCCTCAGAATGCAATCTTGAAAGTTTAACCGTTTCTGAGGGAGGACCCCCAGGACACCCACCCTACTTGTAAGTTGTCTCCAATAATCCCCTTTATTAAACCCATTCATTCCCATCTGACCTTCCAGATCAAAGTCACTTTCTAAATCAGTCGGGGGGGGGGGGGGGGGGGGGGGGTTCGAATTTATTATTATTTAATTAGCACAAACGTGCGTTACACAGCCCTAACTTATAGCTTAAATATATATATTAGAATGCACCATTTGATGTCTAAAGTTGTATTGTTGTATACTAGTGGAACACCACCAGACCTCCCCACCCCCACCCCTACATAGGAGTCAGGTTTCTGGATTACAAAATCGGTCATGGTTTGATAAATTAACTCGAAGCATCTTTTTCATCTAGTTGGAACAATAGAGCTAATCGTCTTAAGTTGCAGAATGTTTGTTGTAGATTATAATGTTCATAACAATATTTTTCTTCGAGGTAAGTGGACGAATGGAATGATTTGCTTCATGAGTCGGTTCTTTCTAACTAAAGTCAATGGGTATTTTTGTTGATGCTTTATATGTTTATTTTAAAAATGAAACTTAATTTAATGGCCTTGAGATCATTTTTTCATGAACTAAGCTAATATTTTATCCTCATCTTAATTTTAAGAACCCCCCTCCCCTCCCCTCTTCCGGGGACAGCATAAAACCAGTAGTTTTTACATTGCAGTCGCACCTTTCTAATGCCGTTGTAGCGGCACAAAAAGGTGGCAGCAGACATGAAACGTTTTAGTTCCGTCTGATCTCCTCAGTCGGCATAGGTAAAACTAACCAAACAGCAAAACTGCAGTGTGATTCGATGATGCTACATGAATATTCTTATATGAATGTGACACACTAGGCTGTAGGGTATAGCCAGGGTGAACAACATACTTCAATCCAAGTAGTACAGCAAAAGCATTGAGGACATGACAAACAGTATTCACATTGGCAGCTGCTGACCGAGATGGAAACTTTTCTTGTATTCAACATACAGATTGATCTCTACCAAAGACAACATGCTTCTTCTACTGAATGTGGTACACCTACAATGCAGCGACGTACACGGCAACTGAAAAAGTTACCGACACACTTAAGTCAATGCAGATTTGGCCGAGACTTCTGATTCTTATCTACGGATGCCCTTAAGATAATTCCAATTGGCAAGATCATCTCATATTCTTTTGAGGCGAAACGCACATGTTATTTAAAAGGCTGGTCGGTGGGAGATACGGTATATATACTTTAAATGTTAACGCCATTGCCCACCCTCGCCCTAGCTCTTGTAACCACCAGGGCGAACTCTTGCTTACCTCTAGATGTTTTTAACACCGGAAAAAGATAGTACGCACCATACAGTTCCACATCGAGTTATAAAAGTGAATCTTCGAAGTAATGTGGTCTCTAGGTCTTTGCAAATGATTTCACCATGTAAACACTACCATGGAGAGTCGGAAATATGAACACTCCTTATTTTTTCAATTTTCCTTATCATGACCATGTAAATTATAAGCTATGAGAACCATAAGTTTTTGTTAGTTGTTAACAAATCTCGGTTCTTTGAAGGTCTGAATTGTCTCAATCGACCCAATTTTCGTACAAAATGTACTTCCCATCAACATACAAAAAAGGGAATTTTTTGGGTGTGGTTATTAAGCAAGAGAGTTAATTTTGACTCAGTTTTTGATCATTATGATGAAGCGATTCTTGGTTCTGCTTTACATTAATGTTCACTCCATTTTCTACGAATTAACACATGACACAACAGAAATGTCCTCAGTTAGAAATGGATGCAACAAGTACTGTACAACTACAAGGGACACAATACTCTCATTTTGTTCACAAAACATCTAGGCCCTAACCGTGTACGTACTATAAGACCACGTAGGCTTATCTGTACCATATACTGTGCCTACTCATTGAATGTTTTCACAGTCTGTGGCTAGAACTTAACAATTGTTTTCGGTATTTTTGGTCAATTTTCCTAGTACAGTTTAACCAAAGTATAAATCAGTATAAGCTTTGAAGAGAATAAACTAAAAGTTTCCTAATCAGTCTTCAGTTCATAAAATAATCAGAAAGTTGAACCGATAACAAGGAGGGTGGTTTTACCTATATTCACTGGTTTCAAATTTTCAAGTGTGATCAGAGCTAGCACACTGTAAGCACTGCAATAATGCTTATATGTAAAGTCCAATTTGAAATTGGTTGTTCTGGGAGCCATACCCAAATCAACCAAGTGTATCACTCCTGATGAAGATGGATTTATTTTGGGCCTAACTGTCAAGGTGAATGTGCTGATGCAATTAATATATCATCATCAAATAAAGATATCAAATTAATCGTCACTTGGTACTTTTAATAGTTTCTTAATAATCATTCATTACTCTAACAACAGTGTTGGAACCGTTGATATTTTTGAGGACTCACCTAAAGTAGTGATAATGTTTTTACATTTACATTGCACCTTTCTTCCCCTTTACAGTGTGTGCAAGTTTTATATGCTCTATGTATTTTACCACACACCAGTTTTTTTTTATATCAAAGGTAGAAAGATCCTTATCAGTTGTTGATATTGTGCAACAAAAATTATGATGAAGGTAATGTTATGTTAACTTCCCTTTTAAACCATCACAGAGGTGTAGATCTTCACTTATTGGTGATAAATGGAGTACTGGCATACTGTACCTTGGGATACATGCAGCACTTGATGTGGCAACAGAGTTTACATGTTTTCGTGCAGTTCGAAGACATTTGGATGGAAAGCAGTGTTCGAATTAACACATGCACCAATCCCCCTTCCTTGGCACAATGTGTTGAATTTAACTTAACCAGTTTCTGCTCTCCTTAATTTGTGTACCCCGTAGAATCATGGATGATGACCTGCAGCTGTTTGCATGTTCTTTGTGTGATGTCACCACTCTGACAAGAGCGCCTCTTCTTGTGCATTGTCGATGCTGTCATTTGCAACCAGCAGCTGCATATCAAGGTACTGATTGTTAGTTATTTTCACTTTTAAACATTGAGGTATTGAAATTGAATGTGTCTGAGTATACTAAGTAGAATTACACATACAATTTTAATAGGTGAACCATATTAGCACTAATGATCCATTCTCTGTGGCGGGTGTACTAGTCAGAGCCACAGTACCTTGCACAAAGGATTTTAAGCCGGTATCACACTCCATCTACATTCAATACAACCAAGAAGCAGAGGGACGGGATCTCAGGAGAGTTTTGGCTGTTAATACAATTGAGCAATGAAAATACAATTAGGACAGATTTATGACTGTATAGGCCAATTACATATCAGTAGATTGGCTACAATGGTTATATTATTTTATCAGTCATAGAATGATTTTCACATGCTTTGTCACCTCCCACAGAGAAAATGTGAAGAGAGTCGAAGTTCATTTAGTAATAAAGAAGGAAAAATATAATTTGTTTCGTTGAACATGTTGATAACAATAAGTTTGCTTGTGAAAAGCTGGCAAAAGCATCAATGATGTTCAAAAATTGTTACAATTGTTCATTACAAGAAATGTAGGTGTTGCAATTGACAGATAGAAAAAACACATACACATTCTGACTTTAATGCATTGGATACTTTATTTGCTTCATGTAAGGAACCGAAAAAGGTGTTGCTAGTTTGATGCAAGTAAAAGCTGTAAGTTATCTGGTTACTCCTCAAGTTGTATCAGTTATGCCATTACAATCTGTTCTGGTGATGTAGCTTATCCTGCAGGTGGCTCAATTCCACTGGCAGATCATTGACTGAGGCTTTTTGTATACTTCAAAGTGCAGTTTAACCTGATTTAACAATTTTGTTGTTTTCTTATCTATTGTGGATAACTTACTAAGCAGAACACTGCAAAAAATCAAATAAAATTATGTTGAAAGGTCAATAATGTATGATCTAACGAATGTGATGACGTTGGTCTTGATGGAGGAACTACATTAACCCTCCTCTGTAACAGATCCATTACAATGGAAATCTCCTCTTGGTTCAAGTATAAGATAATGTATTTTTATTGAATTTCTTAAAATCAGTACTCAATGTTTTCATGTCGCTTAGTAGTCAGAGAAACTTTCTCTAATTACAGTATGCTATAGTTGAGGTCACTTCAGCAAATCTTTAAACTCTGCAGAGTTACATGGACAGAGGTCCTGGTTTGGGGTGGGTTGAGAGGGATGAGTTTGAATGACCAGAGCCTGCTTTTCTCTCTAAAGCTATTGCTTAATTATATTAATAACGTTCAGTAACAAAGTGCTGAGAACCTAAACAACTTTGGCAATGTTGCCATCAATAGTTATTTTGGAAGTATGAAGTTGATTGTTCATTTGATTCCAGAGTTATCATTTAAATGGAGGGGGAAAATTGGTTATTTTGGTTTCCATTACAATATTATTTTTGCATGAAAAATGAAACTTGGCCATATGTTATACTGGACACCCCTGCTGCAACGGTCACCCTTACATGTGTACTTTTGTGCGTAGTGTGACTGCGTGAACCATGACTTTCATGCAAGTTGAACTGAAGATTATTTTTTCACATGACTTATTTTTCACAAGCCAATGCTAATCTTTCCTTGTTCACTTATAGATAATTTCTTCCCTTTAGAAGTGCCAGCTGGATGAAAAATTTATGTTTGTGGAGCAAAGAAAATATGTGGATGTACATGTATCTTGCCCATTTTATTGGTTTCGATGACAATCCTAACCTTTGCATTCATGATGGCGTATGTGTGCGTATTTGTGTGCGTTTTTGATGGTCAGCTTGTAAACACAGTATCTGAAGAAGAGGTCGAACCAATTTCATATTGAGTGTGTAGAAGCACCACATTGAGTACAAGAAGCCCATTGTTTCGTATGGAGGTCCAAGGTCATTTTGTGTCACCAGGGGTCAAATTGTGAAAATCTTGTTAAAATGATATCTCAATAAGGGAAGATTTGGCAGATCTCATTTCAGGACAGCATATGTCATTGTGAATTTTTGGTTGTCCCATCACACTGCTTTTCACTGTATTACTCAGATCAAGTATGTTGTACACCCTCACTATACCCTCAGAACACAAATATTGGAAAATTTGTATGAATGAAACTAATTATGTTTTACAGTTTCATATGATTGAAAGAACACATAAACGAATGAGCAAAAGGTGTATGAGTGTCCCTTTAACTCAGTTATATTTCTCTTACACTGAAATATATACAGTCATAAAATCAAAAGTAAAAATCAGGGGTACTGTTAAATTAGTCAATTTTCAATCATGCACATCAAGGTTACTTCATCACAAGCTTTGCATTACATTGCCTATGAGTAATGTTTCGACAAAAAGAAACGGTAAACTTGTACTGATGTGACTACATAATCATACCGTGACCTAGACCCCCCCCCCAAAAAAAAGAGAGAGAAATAGGTTGTTATTAATACATGCTACCTTAGTGCAGGGCGAGATGGCAAATAAGGAGACTGTAGGTGAAGTTGAATGACAAGAACATAAATGATTGATATTGTCATATATGAGCAGGTTATATATATTACCAATATGTTATGATGAACATTTACACTGAACAAACACTATCACAAGTTTTAAATTAATGTGTACATATCATCTTTTCAGATTCTACGATTTACATGGTCCATGGAAAATTTCTTCTGAACTATACAAGTTTGACAAGCAGTTTGTTTCACTGTAACTGCAACAAAAGCGATATAAGCTTTCAAACTAAATTCGTTAGTCAGGTTGTTAGACTTGGTGTAAAATTTCTTTTTATAATCCAACTGAGCATAACGGTAATCAATCTTTGTTTCCTTACATTCGTATCAATTATAAAATTGTGTTCTATGTAAATTTTTAAATGAAACTAAATGTCAAGTTTGTGAGTCCTCTAACCTTTCACAATGCTTACAGTAAATTAAATATGCCAAATTTTCCTTTTTTGACAACTCGACGACTGAAGATTAGAATAAATGTTATAGTTTACCCTGGGCAACAGTCTCCGATGCAAAACTCAAATATGTTCAGTTCAGACTTTAAATAGAATAATTGGGACCAATAAGATTCTTCACATAGTACCATGGGAAAATCAGACTCTCCAAACTGTACTTTTTGTGATATTCAGGTTGCAAGTATATAGAACATCTGTTCTGGGAGTGTAGTGTGTCATCCTCTTTTATTTTAGTAGTTGAGGCTATATATATATGTTAATCAGCAATCCTTTTTCACAAAGACGGATATCCTACTGGTTTTGGCTTTCGTGTTGATGTCATCTCACCAATACAATATTCTTAGTTTGCATATGAAGCATTTCATTTCCCAATGTAAATTGAACAAGTGTGTTCCTGTAGTAGATAATTTTCTCAATCAACTTAAATTTACAATAAGTGTACAAAAGTACATGCACATAACATCGATATCGTAATATTAATAATAGTAACTTCATGCAGCTTAAACAAGCCCTCGGGACATGCGATTCCCTCTTCCATTAATTTCCTTTTATTGATTGTGTTGTTTATTTGAAGCATCTAGTATGAAATTATGATGTTGATTGTTAATTTGAATCCAGAGTTATCAATAAATGGAGGGGGAAAATATTGCTCGTTCGCAAGTTGATGGCTACTTCCAGAGTTATCAATAAATGTAGCAATAAAAGAAGAAGATTAAATTGAGGTTAAATTCATATTCATTCAGAGTTCTGACAACTGCATGTTCTACTGGAGTTAAAAGGGGGTATACTGTGGTGTAGCAATTTCACTATATCATCATTGTTAAGTGATAGTATTCTATTGTTGATTTAACACATTGCATGGTTAATGAGTTATGTTCTAAGTACCCTTTTCCACAAGCACGATTCTGTAAGTTAATCAGTTTGTAATATGTTGTCATACAGTGTTGTTCAATCCTCGAAAGTAAAAGGAGGATTGTGGTTCATAATTCATTCTTGTTCTGTCGAGCTATTATATTCTATTTTAAGGTAATTTGTTAATTCTAATCGTATAAAGACACAGCCCCCAAATAGATAGTTGAGAGTGATGGAGGCTACCACTTTTAATTAGTACTGGTCCGATGTCAGTTTTAAGAATTTTAAGAGGAAGGTAAAAAAAAGGGACATTTTACATGCTGTTCTTGTATTTTGACTAAATTCTTATTGTTCTTACTGTCTTAAATGATTATGCAATTAAAGGGTAAAAACAATCTTAAATTTGGTGGAAGTAATCGCGATATACTGAGCTGCAGTGGTGGAGCAGGGTTTTAACCCCGAAAAACACCGTAAATGTGCTTCAATGTAGCTGAAATAAATACATGATATATTTAATAGACTTGACAATAAATATGTAATCTATTAAGGGTCATACATTATGTCAAGTAATTGTTAAAAAAGGTAAAATTTGGTCAAATGTCGCATTTTTTTTTATAATTCCACACTAAATGCCGTATTGAGCTGCCCTGAGGTGGAGCTGGGTTTTAACCCCGAAAAACACCCTAAATGTGCATCAATGCAGCTCAAATCGATACATAGTGTATATAATAGACTTGACAATCAATATGTAGTAGTTCATTTCGGGTCGTACATTATCTCAATTAATTGTTAAAAAAAGCTTAAAGTTGGTCAAACGGGGCGCATTTTTTATATTTCCACACTAAAATGACGTATTGAGCTGCCCTGTGGTGGAGCTGGGTTTTAACCCCGAAATACACCCTAAATGTGCATCAATGTAGCTGAAATAATACATGATGTAATTAAAAGACTTGACAATAAATATGTAGTCCATTTAGGGTCAAACTTTATCTTAATAAATGTTAAAAAAGGTTAAATTTGGTCAAATGTCGCATTTTTTACGATTCCAACTAAACTGCCATATTCAGCTGCCCTGAGGTGGAGCTGGGTTTTAACCCCGAAAAACACCATAAATGTGCATCAATGCAGCTGAAATCAATACATGTTGTATTTAATAGACTTGACAATAAATATGTAGTCCATTTAGGGTCATATATTATCTCAATAATTGTTGAAAAATGTGCATCAATGTATTTTACAACACTCAGGTCACAGTGAGACACCGTAGCACAGTTTCAAAACGGGGCGAGGCTTAACACAATGGTTTCACATAATTTAATATCATCAAATGCACTGAGCTGGAGCTGTGCAAAGCTGTAACCCCTGATGAAGTCGTTAGTAATTTGTCTCGGGGATTCCCCGATGTTCCGCAATAATATTGTTCAAAAATCAATACTTTTGGGGCGTTTAACCGTTGCGTTATTCAGTGTATATATATTGTGTATAGTTATATACTACAGTACATTGAATATGCTCGTGAACTATGCACTGTGGGCGTAGATAGTTCTTGTGTGCTAAATTATATCGAAACAGGACACAATGAGCACGAACGAACAGACAGAAAGGAAACTAACAAATCCGGCTAAACTCTCAGCGTTATCGTTCGTCCCCCTCAGTCCCCAAAGAGATATGTCGTAAAGGTTTGTTCGAACTCCAAGTTTAGTGCCACTGACAATGTCGACCAAAAAGTGGCGTCGAAAGGCAGGTATTCGCTAACCTTACATAAAAAAACGGTAACACACGATGATAGTATAGATGTAACCACGATCAAAAATATAAATATATCCGTAGCAACCAGTAAGCCTATGCAGAACGTACGACATATATGATATTGTACAGGAACTTTATCTTTGTAGATGATATTTGATATTCTCGTTAGGTCTAACAAGGTTGTAACAGTAACCTTCCGTTGGAGGCAATGAGACATACATCTAGCCTATACCGTGCCTACATATCTGTGATTGTTATATCCGTGTAGCTTTGTTTGTAGTCTGGGCGTATTGTACATTCACAGTTTGCATATAAGCCAACAGTATGGTACACTGTTAAGAGTTACTTGACTTGTTCGTGTTCGGAAATGCTATACGTTTGTAGTAAAGAAAAGAAAAGAAGAGCGACATAGCGAAAGGTTGTTTCCCCACGATTGTCAGTATTATTATAACATTAAGCGATACTGAGATATAACAATGTTGGCACTTCCAAGTATCCACAAGCTGCCCCAGTTTTGAAGTGCAAGGAAGATGAATTGTTGAAATATATTATATTTCTATGCAGAGTTAGGGGGGGGGGGGGTAGTTTCATGATCCATTCTCAGAATACTCTTTAAGAATAACTACAAAAATGTGGCGGGGTGGGGTAAAGGTAAAGGGTTCAGCATTGAGAAATACAGGGTGATATCGAAACGGATACAAGGGAACATGGTTTAACTGAGAGTGAAAACCAGATGGTAGCCTACTTACCACTGTATGGACAGTAACGCGGTGCGTTGTTGGATGTAGTAAACCGAAACCTTTGATTTACCAAGACTGAATACCGCTGGACTGAAAGATACTTCACAAGCACAAAAATACTTAACTTCACATGAATTGAAATAGAAATATTGCTCTCCTGTGTGCAGTAAGTAATCCTGTTAGTTATTGCACGTAGCCCACATAGGATGTTTGTTCAGAAATGTCGGACTCGCCGATGTATACGCAAGACATGGAATGTAATAAATATGATTATTAGTCGTGAATTCAGCGGATTCGCATGATCACGTGAGACTGACGTGTCAGTGGCTGGTATTTACATATTCAATAACGCGACGAATAACAAAGTAAATATACCGAAATTAAAATGTACGGAACCCTTTAAGGGAGATGCAATATTTTAAAATACGAATAAACCTGACACAAACTCCGTACGGCTGTGGAAGACTATACAATAGTGGCGTGTGCAAGAGGGAGGGGATAAGTTCCACCCACTACCGATAGACGGGGAAACTTCAGTCGGGGAATGTGTTGTTCTCGGTCAGGGAAGAATTGGACTATTGCTAATGGTGGCAAAATTTTGAGTTCAGGTCTATTTATATAAATCTAATGTATACTCTAAATATGCCTCAGAATACATCATTTTAACGCCTCTTTTTATTTTCTAACGGAAGAACTCCTACTCGCACCCCCCCCTACCCCAACATAGGAGCCAGCTTCAATGGCACCAGTGCAACACTCCATTCTTTTATAAAATGCTTGATTGCCTCTGGCCATCTATTAAGGTTCAGATTCACATCTTAATCAGTCTGAGGGATTTTGCATTTAATATTAAATATCAACGCAATCATACGTTTAGAATTATACTTACATAGCCCTCAATAATTTGTTCAACCTCAAAGAATTCATTGGCAGAACCTTGCGTTCAGAACTACTTATAGAGAGATATAGTTTATACTCTAAATACCCCTCAGAATGCAATCTTGAAAGTTTAACCGTTTCTGAGGGAGGACCCCCAGGACACCCACCCTACTTGTAAGTTGTCTCCAATAATCCCCTTTATTAAACCCATTCATTCCCATCTGACCTTCCAGATCAAAGTCACTTTCTAAATCAGTCGGGGGGGGGGGGGGGGGGGGGGTGAGGGATTTCGAATTTATTCATATTTAATTAGCACAAACGTACGTCTAGAGCTACTTACACAGCCCTAACTTATAGCTTAAATATATATATTAGAATGCACCATTTGATGTCTAAAGTTGTATTGTTGTATACTAGTGGAACACCACCAGACCTCCCCACCCCCACCCCTACATAGGAGTCAGGTTTCTGGATTACAAAATCGGTCATGGTTTTGATAAATTAACTCGAAGCATCTTTTTCATCTAGTTGGAACAATAGAGTTAATCGTCTTAAGTTGCAGAATGTTTGTCGTAGATTATAATGTTCATAACAATATTTTTCTTCGAGGTGAGTGGACGAATGGAATGATCTGATTGATGAGTCGGTTCTTTCTAAACTAAAGGCAATGGGAATTTTTGTTGATGTTTTATATGTTTATTTTAAGAATGCAACATAATTTAATGGCCTTGAGATCATTTTTTTCATAGAAACCTTGACTAAACTGAACTAAGCTAATATTTGATCCTTATATTAATTTTAGGAAACCTCTCCCCGCACCCCTCCCCCTCTTCCGGGGACAGCATAAAACCAGTAGTTCTTACACTGCAGTCGCACTTTCTAATGCCGTTGTAGCGGCACCAAAAGGTGCCAGCAGACATGAAACGTTTTAGTTCCGTCTGATCTCCTCAGTCGGCAAAGGTAAAACTAACCAAACAGCAAAACTGCAGTGTGATTCGATGATGCTACATGGATATTCTGATATGATTGTGACACACAATAGGCTGTAGGGTATAGCCAGGGTGAACAACATACTTCAATCCAAGTAGTACAGCAAAAGCATTGAGGACATGACAAACAGTATTCACATTGGCAGCTGCTGACCGAGATGGAAACTTTTCTTGTATTCAACATACAGATTGATCTCTACCAAAGACAACATGCTTCTTCTACTGAATGTGGTACACCTACAATGCAGCGACGTACACGGCAACTCCAAAAGTTACCGACGCAGATTTGGCCGAGACTTTTTGATTCTTATCTACGGATGCCCTTTAGGTAATTCCAATTGGCAACATCATCTCCTATTCTTCTGAGGCGTAACGCACATGTTATTTAATAGGCTGGTCGGTGGGAGATACGGTATATTATAAAACAAGGTTTCCACGATTTGACCACGGGTGACTACAAAATGACCTTTAACCTCCAAAAATAGGATCTTGTACATCACGTGTCACAACAACATACTAAATATGAGATTGGTTCAAGCTTCCCTTCTTGATATATTGTGTTTACAAGGTTTTCACAATTTGACCCCTACTGATCCCAAATGACATTGACCTCATTCCAAAACAATAGGCTTCTTGCACGCACACGAAGATACACACACATCTGCCTGCATGACTACAAATGTTAGGATTGGGGGATACGTTGTTCATGTGAACTTTGGTAGAAATTGGAGTTGTAGAGACAGCAATTCCAAAATAGTCAACAGGAAGTGAGGGAGTGCCAACTGCAGAATAAAAGGAAACTAGAAAAGTATCATAGAGACAAAATACTCTTCGTTCTTCACAGATGAAACCTTTGATTGAATCGCAACGATGCGAGTGTTGTACCATCATAAACGTACTGAGACGTAGAAGGCCATCTTTTCAATGAATCTATTTCACCGGAAGCTTCAGACCCGAGATATGGTAAGTAAATTCGCAGTTACGAATGATTACTTCGTAGCAAACGATTGTCACTTATGGCCGACCAGACTTTAACAAAAGAGATGGACAATTTCCCTCCGATAAATGGCTCTACCGCCCTCTAATATTAAAGTCGATAGTCCTGCACGATAAGATGACTATCAAAGGAGTAGCGATATACTTTAAATGTTAACGCCATTGCCCACCCTTGCCCTAGCTCCCGTAACCACCAGGGCGAACTCTTGCTTACCTCTGGGGGTTTTTAAACACCGGAACAAGATAGTACGCACCATACAGTTCCACGTCGAGTTAAAAAATGAGTCTTCGAAGTAATGTGGTCTCTTGGTCTTTGCAAATGATTCACCATGTAAACACTACCATGGAGAGTCGGAAATATGAACAATCCTTATTATTTCAAATTTCCTTATCGTGACCATGTAAATTATTAGCTATGGTCTCAATCGACCAAATTTTCGTACAAAATGTACTTCCATTAACATACAAAGCAAACCACCACCCCCCCCCCCAAAAAAAACCTAGTTGCTATCGTATCTAAAAACTGTTCTATTTGCTTTTTATTAATTTTATGGTTCCTCGAGAGGGAAACCTATGGAGACACTTTTGCCGACCTTGAAAAATTGTGAAGAGGGACCGCAGATTGCACAGTCTGCAATGACTATAATGCGGATCGCAAAGTCGGTAATTACTATTACGGTTAGATTCGTCCAACACGGCAGCATACAGGAAAGATGTACTCAAAGCCAAAGACTTTGTTATTTGGCCAGCAACGGCTAGACCGTCATTTCTTAGAAAGCTGGCTACTACTAGAGTCGTAGGGTCTGCGCTGTTTGTTCAATGTTAGAAAAACATTCAACAGGTAGAATCAAATTCTAAAAGACGCGATAAAATTGTACTTGGTACTATTAAATAAGTAAATGTTGATGATATTATGTAGTTAATATGTCCTTAAATGTTAAAAACAAGGTCGTGTTGATGCAGAAATTGTTAACCTCCGTACAATAGTCCATGTACCTGGCGCTTTTTAGGTTAGTACCATTATGTTGACAGGGGTAACGTATTAAAGTTGGCATTAAATATAATACACTTCCTGTTGCAAAACTGCTCAATACAAAGAAGTAGAGCAAGTACATAATATAGTCTAACTAAACGGTAACTTACTGCATGTTGTTACTCAAGTTTTGCCTCTGCAGCGGCGATCATCAGACGACTGGACATAAACATTCCTGTATGTGACCTTAACATGTTTCTTCCTAGCACGTTCGGGCGATTTGTTGACATGGCGACACTTTGAGATGAGCTCTGTTTTTTTTTGTTTATAATGTCCTTGGTACGTAAGATTGCTAGCTTTTTATACTACACAGAGGTTGCACTGCCCCGATTCACGTTTTTGCGTGTTCGATTGTTTTACTATCTCCCAGCTTATACTGTGGCTAATTCCCCCTCTTCTCAGGTTCCATATGTACTTTGACAGTTCTGTTTCTTTTTGGTCCTCGGAAGGAAATCTTTAGAGAAACAAATTGGTAGGCATCTCCTCCTTTAGAATAAAGAGTTGATTTATTATCTTTTCTCTCCTAATCTTTCATTAATGAATTGCATCATCATATAAAGAAATGTTCAATCACAAGATATGTTGCAAAAGAAAAAAAAAACAAACATAAAATGGGGGTGTAGATGGCAACAACTTACATCTCTCCAGCACATGGTGGAGCTGTAAGAAAAGAACACTAAATTGGAGTTCATGAATTTACCTCAAAAAGGTTTTTGCATTGAATATTGCAGAAATGTAACAATTTCATAACTAATATATCTAGATATTCTTAATTTGTATACTGTGCTAGACAAATAAGCCTCTCCCGCATGGCATCAAAGGAGGACCCCCTCCCCCCCCACTGAAATGTCTTTGCCCCCTCCCCTCCCCCTTTGCTTGCCCCCAAGTGACATTGGTGGGCAAAAAAATTCGACGAAAATTACAAAAGGCTCAGTTAAACCAGTTCGTGGTTGACATTAATCCATAATTGACGGGAAGTCTCAAATTAAAACCAGCCAATTGTGTCTCAGTGTATCCTTTTATTTTGCTTTCTGTCATTGCTTTCTGTAACCATGCCCCTCCTCTCACCACACATGCTACCCAACGAGATAACCTGCAACCATGCTTGTTATATCATGTGTGTTTATTACTTCATACCATCGTTATATCGACCGTCAGAAGTTAATGAGATATTGTTACTTGGCAGCTGCAGCATGATATTTCATACTTTCAACATCACTCGTGGGAACTCGCACAGACTGATTAGTCGTTAGAATAGTCTTTACCGAAATATTGTTTGCAACGACTTTACAGACTTAAGCCGATTAATGTAATGAGACAGATTGACTATCTTGCTGGACAGACAGTTTGTAGTGGTTGAATGAATGAATGAATCATATACAGAATTATTTAAATCATAATTATAGTAAATCAGAGACAATAAGATAGCTTAAACTGCACTGTTTGAAGCAAAGCCTAGAGCAAACTGAGAAAAGGGGAACCATAAGCGAGGATAATTTGGAGTACAATGTAGAGAGATTACACAGACAGTTTAAGATGTGTGGAAATTGGAATATCTCATTCCCATTTATGATTAAAGATAGAATTTCATAGACATAAGTGTATATCTAAGCCTTTCGTCCCCCACGCTTTTGAAAGGCTATCTACATAGAGCATATATGCAGTCTACATAGAGTTGCCCTATTGCAGAGGAATGCAAACTACAAAATTGTAGGCTACTTATAGAGGTAGACATCGAACAGAAATGTTTTTGGTCTTTATTCACTCGATTTGACCGGAAAATTCTCTAAATTTGACTGGTTGTGTTACAGAAAAACTGACAACCCTGCTGTAGGCTGTAAACTCCAAACTGGTATCACATTATGACACCCTCATATTGTGTCTTTTGTATTACTGGCTACTGCCAGTGCCACGGCATTGAATAACTAGGCCACCCTAGAATCAGCTTCCATTTTGGGTGAGTTATGGCCTACTTGATTAATTTCTACCCATCGATTCAGTCTGAGACTAATCATATGCAGTATATTGAACATTTTAATTTAATTTTACATGGCTAAAATCTCTGCCGATTGGATAAAAAATGAAAACTTTGAAGCCTCTCAAGTCCGTAATATTGTATAGCTTCCAGGGGCAATATGCCGAGCCCCAGGTAGGACAAAGTGTTCTTGTTGACAGGTCAATAAACTGGATCCTCCACCTAAAGTGAAATCCTGACTTCACGCTTGACTTTCCCTACAATATATCAAGTTCACATTTTTAGTTGGAATATCCCGTCAACGATTTTAGCGGATGGAACTCAGGAATAAACCGTTCAATTTATGTATAGAAACATTCTTAACAGTACCATTACCATGGTTACAAGTGTTTGGGAACGGGCCATATTGCAAAAGTACCTAAACTGACCAAGCTGATCCAACGCGAAACTTGCCTCCACTCGAAATCTCCCCCCCCCCACCCCCAGATAAAAGTCTGGTAATGCCACTGCCTGTTTTTGAATTCCAAGACATCCAACATATTGTGATTAAGATAGATATGAGATATAGTACCTCAGCGATGATGCTCAAATCAAATTCAATTATTAAATAGATCAATATAATTGGTAATGTCCTGGAGAATGTTTCAGTTCGATCAATATTATTTGCTTAGTGTATTGAAACTTGCAACGTTTATAAATTCATGAAAACCTGACAACTAACCAGCTGCTTAAAAGCAACAAGAAAGTAACATTTTAACCCTTCCTTAGCAGATGGACCAATCTGTTTATGTAATTTACATATATGCATCTGCCCTGGTGTCTAATAGGACATCCAGATACCTCTGTTTTCGTATTCATTCAAACATAAAATGAGGCTCATCTGAAGGTCTACAATATTTGTAATTCTTGAAATGGTTGAACTTCAGTTGTTTTACATCTTTTGGTGTTTCAGCTGTCTTCACAGACCAGTGGCTTACCCATGTGAAGGCCAATAATGATACTGCAACTATAAAAATCATCCTCATGTCACTTGAAGTTTGTTTTCCTTTAACCTTTCCACTAAACAATCCACCTTGCTGTGTAGGTAGAGATTCATCGTGAAGGAGCAGGCTTTTGTGTAGTTACCGTCTCCTCTGTAAGTTCATCCTCCTCCTGTGTTGGTACATTATGCTCCTGTGTAGGTACATCAGGCTCTGTTGTAGGTACATCATGCTCCTGTGTTGGAACATCATGCTCCTTTGTAGGTACATCATGCTTTTGTGTAGGTACATCCTCCTCCTGTGTAGGTACATCAGACCCCTGTGTAGGTACATCATACTCCAGTGTAGGTACATCAGGCCCATGTGTAGGAACATCATGCCTCTGTGTAGACATGAATAAATTTTAATGATATGTTTCTATCTTAAATATTA
>KN891231.1:9315-20211 GCA_000934455.1 Apostichopus parvimensis
AACGGCTACATTAAGAAAAAAGTCTGATTCCATTTGGGATTTACACAATTGTTATGTGACTAATATCACCCTTCAACAGATTTGAGTGTAAGTCTAAATATGACACTATCATTAGCCACACGTACTTGAATGTCGAGTGAAATCTTAATTTATTTACAATGTTTGTTTTCTGTAATAGAGATGGGTTTTTGTCGATGTTAAGCTTAGAAATATGGAAGTTCATAAAAGAGACCTAAATTATATCATTGATAAATTTCAGTATAAATACTGTTTACATTCACCTTAAAAATATGAAAAGAGATATTAAGGCAATTTACTCAAGGATATTAACATTTATTTGCACTTAAGATCTACGAAATCACACATTTAACACATTAGTAGCCCCTGATATGACTTTTAAACCCTGGTTATATTAGGGACAAGATTTTCCTGAGATATTTGAAGTTAATTGTTTATCAACTCAAAAGACTATTAACCATCTTTACTGTTAACAATGATTAGTAAGGGTCAATAACATTTCTTTAAAAGAGATGTTGCGGCCTTCTTTATTGGCAATTATTAAGCAACTTAATTAACAATTTAATGTTTTATTATACCCAAAAGATAGCTTACAATTATTTTTACAAAATAATTTAGACAAGAATATTTTTTAATCTATGAATATTCAGTACATAGTGAGTATTACAACAGGAAGTTGGGACAATTACCTAATTTCAAAACTGCAGACTAAACTTTCTTTCCCTATCATTCACCAAATCACTCATACACTGACATTACGAAAAGTTCCTAACATTTATCTGACATAAACAAGGTTTTCATACTGTCAGTATGGGTACTTTGAAGCGGGACATGAATACAGTACAGAAAAGTTGTCCAAACTGGGTGTAATTATTAATGATCCAATCATGTTGTTTGCCCATTATATATCTATTCCACATGTGTCCTAGTGTGATTTTCATGTCAGTTAACCACTGAAGAACATATTGCTACTAGTACGGTAGGATGGAACAGGGACGTAGTCAGAAAATTTGAAAGAGGGGGGAACAGAATTTAAAAAGGGGCATTTCTCACAAAGGGAGCATTATTACACTTAATGGAGTACGGCCACAATGTACAAAGAAAATTTTTGCCCAAATGCCTCCCACGTTGCGGGAAATAAACAATAATAAGAGTATTGTATTAAGTAGCAGAAAAACTTTCTGGGGAAAGATTGAGAAGGGTCGCTTAAGTTACTTCAACCTGAAAAGAGGACTTTAATGATATTTCCTGCTTTTAGTTAAATTTTATTTTATGGGGTACTCAAAGTTGGGTGGGGAGGGCGATCACTCCCATTGCTCCCTCCCCAGTGGCTACGTCCCTGGGATGGAAGCAACATCAGACCCCCTAACTCTGGGGTGGGCAACCTACGGCCCGCAGGCCACATGTGGCCTGCCAGTGATTTGTTTGCGGCCCATGAGATGTCTCAAGAAAAAGAAAACAATATATTTTACATCATCACAAAAAACGAGCTAGCTGCTTAGAATTTATCAGCACTAATGATGCTGTCAGGTAGGCCTTCTATCCCCATTAATTATCAACTGTACTGTATTGACATTATGTTTTTGTACACACACCTATTGCTTGAAAGTCCTGGGAATCGAAGGTTTGAAATCAACAACAGGTCATTGTTTAGGTGCGGCCCAGTCAATTTTTCACTCCTTATATCTGGCCCATTCATTCAAGAAGGTTGCCCACCCCTGCTCTAACTCATATGCATGTACCTAACACATGTTTTATGAAGTAGATTATGAAGTTTGTCAACTAGTTATTTCTTCTTGTTTTGCAATGACACTAGATTCCTAAATAGTTGGTAATGGAAAGGGACCTTCTAGTTCTATCGTTCTCAATCAGTCACTATTACAAACCATCAAACAGAATTGCTAAAAACATTTTCCCATCTGACTTAATTACGTATTAGACAAATGGCCTTCAAAACTTCGAGGATAAAACCTTTTTGTTAGGATTACACAGTGTTCAGTAGAGTCCAGCTTGCTCTCAAAATCTACCAGCAACATTAGCAGCTTCACAATAAGTATGACATTACAGCATCAGAAATAATTCAAACCCTTCACTGAAATGTGATTAATCATTCATATATGTTATGTAATAAATCTGTGGATTCGTAATTAATCTCTCTTCAATATGAAATTTACTGATAATCAGATCAGTATATCATTTCAAGAAGTGTAAAACATTTCTTTCTTAATCAAAGCTTGAGAAAGTCTGTTTTATTTTCCCCCAACACAAATGATGTCTTTCTTTGTAGCCTAGTATGAGCTGTAACACATTTATATCAAAAGGATAACAAGACCTAACCTTAAATACTCAACTATTATTTACAATATTGTATTGTAAGGTTTTTAAACATTCTAGATTACAATGTTACAGAACATCTAATGCCTTTTCCTTTTGTTCATATATGGTACACTTTAACACAGTGGAACATGATCAACACAATTTGTAATGGTACAATGCGTTACCACCTATTTGTAGTTTATTTCTATTTTGTCCGAAGAACAAAGAAATGTTTCAATATCAAACATTAAACAATAAACTAACGGGTCATAATATCAAGAAGTCCAAACATAGCTTATCGGTGATTCTACGTCATTCTTAGAAATAATGTTACACAACTCAATTTGTTTTTCTCTCTTCAGTATAAACAGGTCGAAAATCCAGGCATTACTTTTTCCTTCTGAAAAACAGCTAAGAAATATCTTTCCATAATGAAGCCGAAGGGTTTTTCCATTACGAATGATAAATCTTTAGAGATTTGGATATTATGACAGAGATTATAAGTAGTTCACAAAAATGACAGGATAAACGAAGAAAAATCAAGGGATTTTACTTTCAACGAGAAAGAAAAATAACCAGGGGCCGACAGTCACTGCTCCTTCATTAAGTTCTGAATGGACTTTTTTGGTTTTCTTGCCTAGGTTCAATTAACTGCAATCATATTTAACAGCAAAATTAAAGTCAGAACAGACTTGTTTACGATGACGTAACTCGACTTCTTTTTGTTGCGAGTTGCAATTAAATGAATGATATCAGTTATTAAAACATGGATGGGTACTACTGCATGAAACCTGCTGTATGTATTTAGTTCTTGTTTGTGATTGGAGAATGTTACTTTGAACGTTAAACTGACTGTTATGATATGGTCATATAGAAGCTCCATTTAATTGGAATCCAATAATCTTAAGCGAAATATAATGAAGGAGTGTTCAGAGTATGGTTTATAAGATTGTGGAAATTGTTAATTGGTCAAAACTGCTTTTAATTGGATCATTGATCATGGATTTTATTCTTCGGTTTAAAACCACCAGATGGTGTATAATATGGTATACAGAGAAAAGCTTTCAACCACCAAATAATCTGGCATGTCATATTGCTTTCATGCAGTGAAGGGTTGGACATTTGTTAGTTAACGATTGTCAGATTTTGAGTTTGGTTAGCATCATGATTGATCTCTAGAAGCTTAAAGGTAAATACCAAACACCCCATACGCCCAAAATAGCTTAGCATTGTCTGATATATAGGTGGAGAGGTCTACAAAGGAATAAGGACCTCCCTTTACTGGTTTCGAACCTCAACACAAGCAGTGTCCAACATAAGCCCAGTTGCTTGGAGCGAGCCCAATATAGACAGGTTCGAATCCTGGTGGAGGCTGGAAGTTATTTACTTTTCTACATTCTCCAACTCATTGCCATAAAATTTCCTTCAGTTGAAATGCTGACAAGTGTCTGTCTATGATCGGTAAAAACGGAAATCATAATTTTGAGAATAGTTGATAAGTTTTACAAAAATGTGCGAAATGGCTTGAATCAGCTTCATTGCACTATAATAGTCACATGTAAGTTATATCTGGATTTGAAAACAACAAAAAAAACTTCTCCTTTCAACTGGAATTTTTTTTTTCATAATGTCAATGCTGTTAACTTAAAGCTCTATCAGCATTTGTTACAAAAGAAATCTGGCTTTTTTCCCCTCCCTTTCTACCTGAAAGCCAGGATCTGCAGGTAGAAAACACTTTATAAAAACATCATCAATTTCCATGGCAACGAACATCACGTCACTTCATGAATAACCTAGTCTGCAAGAGAGATTTTTACATATTGAGGCACATTACTTCCTTACAATTGCTGTTTTTTTGTTTATCTTTCAAATTCAAACTAATTCAAACTAAAGCTCCATAGAGCAATATAAAGTGTACTACGCCATAAACTGAAGTAGTTAAACAGCTTGCAAATGACAAAACATTTAGTTTCAAGCAGAGTTGAGATCATATATCCATTAAGGAGGACAATCCTCTGTAGAAAATTTCCAAGCATCAAAATTGTTTGATATTTAGTTGAGAGAAAGAAAAGATTAAAATACCAAATATTTCTATACAGGGAAAGATACAATTACAGATTACTTGACTATAACCCATAACCCTTCGTGTAAACTCTGTTTTGGGTGAACATAATTATGCCATTAACTAGATTATTTTATACCTGCCCTGCTAGGCAGCAGGTTTATAAATTGCGGGCGTGACTAAAACCCTACAGGCTAATAATACAGGCAATATATAGTTTTTAATTGACCCTCACTCACTTCTTTAATAGGACCCTTTAATGTACAGATTCGTACAAGGGATTGAGAGTGGTTTTGGTGATGATCAAATTAATCACCCATTTTTGGCATTGCATTTTTGGATGGGGGGGGGGGAATGTAGCAAAATATGATAATTTCACAACTTTTAATTCATTTTGACAATCATCCGAAAAACCCAGAAATTCTGCAAATGTACTTTTTTGGAGGCCTGAACATTTTGAGTAAAATCTGCCAAAACAGACCTTAAATTTCTTTTCCTTTTTGTATTTTTTTGTTTCTGTTCTTATACCTAAACCTTCAAATTGGATATTAATAATTGTAAAGAAATTTTAGCCCCCCCCCCCATTGCATTAGCCTTTAGACCCTTCACAGGGCTTAATCTGGCTCTCAGGTTGTGATCTGGTTTCCTTCAATTTCCAAAATGATGAGTAAATTCCTGAAGTTCCCTGACTGGAGTCTGAGGCCAATTTTAAACATAGGTCCTAACTGATGATACCGGGAAAAGAAAAACATAACAGCCTATAAGCCTATACAATTTATGCAGCTAAGGGAATATAGACAACATTAAAACGATAGCTTATGCAGGTGAGGAGGCTGGCCGGGAGGTGCCTGACTTAATGATACCATATTGACACCATTCTTTGACGCTCCCAGGTTCTGCTGTTGCATCACATTTCCCCCCCCCGACTGATTGCTGCCCCCCTCCCCTGTGCTTCTTCCCCTTAGGCTGTTTTACATCCTACCTATTACATATAATTTCCAACTTTGCAACAGACAACAGGTACAAGTTATTAAGTTCATGCATAAATTTGTGTTATTAACCATATATGGCTGTGTATAAAAAGCGGAATTCAAGTAAACTAGTACCATACATGATCATTTATACAAAGAGTATCTCATTTTTTTTTTTAATTGTATTTTTTATTTATTTACTACGTTTAGGGTTCTATTCTTTATCGTTTAGTATTGGGTGTTTATTACTATCTGTTTTAGGCTTTTACAATAACTGTCTTACTGTAGTTTCTCATACTTATTTATATTTAAACATTGATTATGATTTAATCTATTTTACTATTTACATACTTCTGAAATTGTTTTGGACTATTGCATTTTAGTTTCTAGTATCGTGTAGTACGGGTGTGTTTTTTATATTGTTGCTTTTGGCAGTTATTTTTGTTACCTTATTGGTTCTATATATTTAATATTTTGGTTTTTGTAACTATTTGTTTTTAGGTTTTACATTTGTAAAGGGCTTTAAGCAGCTTTGCTGATTATGCGCTATATAAATATTACTTATTATTATTATTATTCTGTTTGGATGAACTATTATATAGTTATTACATATAGCTTCACTACATACAGATATAACCTAACACTCCCCAGCTGTGATGCATATCACACATGTTCACATGCATGAAACAGAACAGTAACACCTAGACGTACCCTGCAAAATGATGCATAGAGGAATTTTACTTCAATCTTGTAATAATTGTCTTCATTAAGTGCATGTCGAGACAATAAACCATTAACAGTACGTTAATAGTGCGATAATTCAACGGGGCAGAGGCGTTGCTGATATAGAGAACCAACAGGGGTTGAAATTGGGTAGATCCAGGAAGAGAATTAACAAATATTTTGCTCTGTCTTGTGGGCAAACTACAAAAACTCGAGTGACAGCTGTTTCTTCTTTCCTTATTGCTGACAAAAAAATAAAAAAAAGGTTGTTCAACATCATCATTGGAACAATATCAACCTTATTGATGTAGTTCTTGCAAAAACAAAAAGAACTTAAAAAAATATGCCATAACTGATATCCAGAATGCTGATGCATTTAGTCATCAATACTTGTTTGCAAATCATTGGCAACTTTTTTTTTCCATATAACATTTTCTTTGCAATGGAAATCTGAATAATCTGCACAACTTTAAAATGGATAAACTGATGACCCTTGACCCCCGACATCGTGAACACTACAGGTAGCAGTTTAAACCACAGCTGATGTGAGCAGTCGCAGATCCAGTGGGGATAAGGGGGAGGGCGGTTGGGGGGGACTCCACTTTTCAACCCCACACAAAGAAATGAAAGAACATTATTAGCAGAGCCTCGCATTTAGACCCAATTATTGACCTTTCTTAAATCCTGAGAATTCACCAATATACTTTCTACATTTTTTCTTGAGGTACCAAACTTACCATCAACATGGGAGTATCAGCCTCAATGATATCCAATTAATGACTCCACCCTTTCCATGTTTTAAATCTTGCTCAGAATAGAATTTCTTGTAAGTTGTAAACCAATTGTACAAATTTCCTGTTCATATGAGTCACTTTCGTGGATAACTGAATTTGTTGCCAACAAACACTCATAAATGGTTACATTAGTAATATGAGACAAAATATCGTACGTCATCAGTGAGATTTTAGACTCATTAATTCAAGCCAATTTGAAGACTAGTAATTTTGATCCTTACAATAATAACCGTAAGTACATCATATGGAAAATATCTGTATTTGTCTCATTTAAAAAAAAAAAAAAATCTTTTTATCAATAGTTTCCACCGGTTACCGTGGTAACAAAGTACCTTCAAATTTGAAATGATCGAATCCAAGCCTTTACCTTTAACTGTTTATCTGCTCCCATACAGTTTAATATTTAATATGCAGGATATTTTGGGCTATAGCATGCTGTTGGGATTCAACATTGAAACTAATAACAATGTCATGCAGATCTCGATCCTAATTTACAACTCCAGGAGAAAACGAAACAAGACTTCTGTGATTTGTCTACTTTTAACAATTCTTATTTACATAAATTTCTATCAGATTTGTAAGACTGAAAGTGGAGTTGAAATCTTGGTGTGGATTTTGTCACTATCCATAGACCAGCTTATATTGTCTACTGATCTATGAACCCAAAAACGTAAGTTAATTTTGAGCACATTTAACATGCTTAAGTTTTGAGCAAATATAATTTATACATGAAAATTTTACTAAAGAATAACCTGTTAAAACTCCCTTCTGCTGTCTTACACCTCATATAAAGTCGTTTTCCTTTTAACCCCAAAAGTTGACCTCAAATTCCACCTTTATATGACTAAGCTTTCAAACATGTAAATCATAGTAAATTTACTACATGAAAAATAAAGATCTTTTTACAACTTTAATGTTCAAACACATGTTTGTGTGTAATCAGCTGAATAAAATGAGATGCAATGCAATGTGGTGGATTTCCATGAATTTTGTCCCATTTATAAAAAATTCATTCGCTTGCATATATAATTATTATAATAGGCATCCTGATGGTTATACAAACTGATCACGAGGAGACTAAATTAAAACGTTTGAAACATGGTTTGATATTTTGAGCAAAGAATTTGGGATATTTATATACATGTGCTATAGATTATGAACACAGTACATGACACAGATGACGTTATAAGAGCACATATTTTGGTTAGTGATATTTCTTTTCTTAGGGCTGTGGGACCCATCCAAGAGCTGTGGAAAGGGGACCAAAGACATTTACTGGGGAGAGGGGATGGGGGGGGGGAGAGAATGATGTGGAAAATGTGGCACCTGCCTCACTTCAAGAGGTACATTTGTGATTATCACATCAACAACAAAATTAATTCCTTAAATCTGATTACTTTTAAAGCCTGTTTCTTTTAGTTTAATTCCTCCTTGCTTAAAACTTCTGGTAAAGACTCTATTTCTTTACAAAGATTGCAACTTTAAGTTTAAATAACACTTGTGAGACATTTTGTAATCAAGGGTGTGCAGATCTAGCCTCGCACACAAATTCAAAAGTAGTTATGAGCACAATTGCCATTTTTGTCTGTGGATGCTCCTCAAGATTCCCAATCATCCAGAGTCAGAAAAAAAGCCTAGGGCTACACACTCCCCTCCTTTATAAACTCCAGCAACCACCCTGCACCCCTTCATCATGATGCATGCAATTATTAGCAACAAAACTTCACAGAAAATTCACCATTTTGATCTGAGGTTCATTTCTTCAAACCACTAAAAATACAATCAGAACAAAGTAAATATGATTTACCTTTCTTGCATTTAGAACATTAAAAACATGATGAAGGTTTTTGGTCATGTTTATATAATACATATACCAGTGACAGCTGGTTTTGTATGATTTAGTAATTTTTAAAATGATAGCTAGCTAGTTAAAGATTCATTGCATGGATTGAAAGTATGTACCATGGTGAATTCCCAACAGACTAGTCTAATGCATAATGAACATCCATTTGAGGTTAACTGGCCCTTTTAGTGGGCCCCAGTTCCCCCATGGGCTAGTATGTTGTTGACATGTTTCAGAGGAACAGCTTTTTTTTAGATGTCCCTCAAGACTTGAAAAACCTACTGCCAACCTACTAAAATTTCAACATCTTCTGTGTAATTACAACTTTTACCATGGAAGGCACTCTCAAACACCGAGCTTATGATTTCTAAACCTTTCGTGGCAGAAAAATGTCTTGACAACTAGGCCATGCCAGAAGTAACGAGTTTGACTTAAATAGCTGGGACGTAAATAATCAAAGAGATGGTAGGTATAACCTGTATGAGCAGGGCAGGAAAGGGCTAACATGTTTCAAGCGAATGGATGATCATTTGTGATCGATATTGCTATCATGAGACCTCAATTGAGTCAAAACAATTTCACAAAAGTGTATACATATTTCATTATAGTTCCATGAAAATAAAATCCCAATGAATAATTCTACATCGGATGGTCTGTCCAAAACAGCTGCTCGTTTTTTCAATAGCTGTTGTGGAATGAGGTTCATGCATCATACGCTGACAGGACAAGGGCGACCTTAAAGTCCCAAAATTTTAATTTGACATTATCTGTTGCATTTATGATATTTTTTCATATAGCCTAATTACCTGAGCCTTCATTTCACTTCTGAGAGATTTTTTCATTTTTTTTTTTCATTCCTGCTTGAAAACGAATACTACATGATGTATAATCCACACACAGATGTAAATATTATCAACGCAACCATATTAGACCATCTTAGGAACAACACATTAAAAAAATGATTCAGTTCAGCTCAGCAATGTCAAAGATATGTGAGTCTTCCCTAATCTACTCACTACACAATGCCCCCCACCCCTCACCCTCCCTACTTCTCATTGCACCCCACCGCCACAAACTATGCACTGATCTTTATATACGGGTAGAAACGAATCTACTTGTTTTTTTTAAGTTTATTTTTACATTTAACTGAAAACACTTGTTTTATTTTCTTAATAAGGATGCTGAGGAAATAGCTTTAAGTCTGTCATTGTCCCGTATCTCATTAATGCAGTGACAGTCTGGTATCATTTTGTTTTGCAAAAAAAGATAAGGATGGAATTGTAAAGTTTGAAAACACATGTCAGAGATTCTTCACTTAGATTACCAATATATGACAGAAACTGTCAATGCCTATGCTAGAGCTGAATTTATAAGAATGGCCACAATTTTTTTTATATTTTTATTATTATTTTTTTTTATGATGATAAGAATCACCCCTTGCATAACCTCCCTCCCTAAGGAGTCTTGACGTGCAATCTAACAGAAAGCTAAGAAATCCTCAATATTTTGACAAAGTAAAGAATACAGTTGTTTTATAAGAACTCCTTTCTTTATAGAGCAGCAATTTTTATTCAATCAAAAAAGCTCAAATGAATTGTCAAAGATTTTACATACTTTGTATGAACTCAAGGGCGTAGGAACCGGGGGGGGGCTGGGGGCGCCAGCCCCCCAGTGAAAAATATGGGGGGGCGGAAGTATCATTCCGCCCCCCCCGCTTCGCAAGTCAGAAAACCCCTTTTTCATTTCCAAATGAGAAAAAAATCTCATTTGGAGCACCAAATTGCATCTAAGTCCAGGTGAAAATGCAAAATTACTTACAAAATGGAGTGGGTGTTGAAGTGTGCTATATTGCACCAAATTGCATCTGAGGCCACCTGGAAATGCAAAAAATCCCCTCCCCTTAGACCCCTCCCCCAGGCCGACTCAGTCTTCAGCCCCCCCCACTCAAAAGTACCTTCCTACGCCACTGTATGAACTAACTTTCTTTATGTATTGTTCTAACATTGTATTTTATTACTCTTTCTGGAATAAATCAATTGAAATTTGGTGCGACTTTGCAGTGATTCACAGCTGTATGGGAAGATTTGACTTAGAAGTACATGAACCTACACAAGTACAGTGTGTATGTAGATGTATAGGTCATATTATAATAATGAAGGTATAGATATA
>KN891231.1:21151-36055 GCA_000934455.1 Apostichopus parvimensis
ATTGAGGGATATATCCAATGATGTGGAAATATTACACTGAGGGATGTATCCAATTATGTGCTTATATATTACACCGAGAGATATACATCCAACTATGTGTTATATTACACAGAGATATACATCCAACTATGTGTAATATTGCACATAGGGATATATCCAACTATGTTTTATATATTACACAGGAGGATATATCAAATTTTATTCAACAACATAATATCATATCTCTCTCTACATTCCAATGGAAGCAATATTACAAAATCAGCAAGAAAATCAGTTTTAACACCACCAACTCATGGCTGTTTTTTATAGCTGATGTAAACACCATTTCCAACTCCTTGTATTAGTTGCAGATCCTTACATAAAATTTAACGAAAACCAAGGTGGGTTTTCCACCTGAAGAATTGGTGCAGGCATTTTAATCCATGCATGATCACCTATTCTGGTTTAATATCAAGTAACAAAACTATCCCATCAGACAAGACACTTCTTTTCCCCAAAGATCCTCAATTTTAATTAATTTAAATCGCAGTCGTCTGGCTTTGATGCCGGCTTTTGAGTGACAATACTCATCATTTCTGATTAATAGCTTTTTACTTCAAAGTTGGTCCCAATATTTTGGGGGAGGTATTGGGTAGATTAACTCAATTTCTGTATTCTTTGCCAGCCTAACATAAATATAACCAACACCATTATAGAATACTTGTAACATTTGATTTGCTATACTATACTACATTGCTTATTTTGAATTATATGTTTAGAAAGGAGATTTATTTCTTGGAATTACGTCCAACTTTGTTGCGATTCAGCCTTCCCAACAGGAATTCCATGTGGATGCGATGTCCCATACATGTTTTAGTCGAATAAAGTCCACCTTTGTTGCGTTTCAGCCTTCTCAGCAGGAATTCCATGTGGATGCGAAGTCCCATACATGTTTTAGTGGAATTACGTCCAAATTGTTGCGATTCAGCCTTCTCAGCAGGAATTCCTTGTGGATGCAAGTCCCATAAATATTTTAGTGGAACAACGTCCAACTATTGTGACTCAGCCTTCCCAACAGGAATTCCATGTGGATGGGAAGTCCCGTACATGTTTTAGTGGAAGTACGTCCAACTTTGTTGCGACTCAGCCTTCTCAGCAGGAATTCCTTGTGGATGCGAAGTCCCATACACATTTCAGCTGCAAAGTAGACCGATTCTTTTCTACAGTAAACTTGGGCGACATCTTTTGATGTTCTTTTAATGTTGTACCCACAATGCACTATGAATAATAGATTAGTTAAACAGATGATTACACATTTCTGGAATCAGATACCATTGTATCATTTTATTGCACAAATAGACAAAATCATAATAAAATATCACGTTTAATTTGCAAATCAGTGAAACTTCTCTCAAGCTTTAAGTACTATCAGTCCGTGAGTTCTCCTAAAGCCTGATGTACATACGTCTACATCCGTAAAGAATTTTGTTCACCATTTTAGGATTTTTCAAAATACAACTTAAAACCAAAACGAAAACGGGGGAATTTCTTTGAAATGTCACCTATACTTAAAGGGTGTGAAGACTCGCGCAAAAAGAAACGTCTAATGCTGGTAATCTGACCTAGTTTCGAATGAGCTGTAACAGAAGTGTTAGACACCACCATCGATCCCAGAAAATACACACACAGCTTGCTACCGTTGGTAATAAGACATTAGTGTACAGTCAATACATACAGCTACGGTCAATACCCACAACACAGTGTACATAGCAGCAATGGACATCTCAGGTCCAGATAAGAGATAAAACGGTATCATATTTCATTACTGTCTACGTTTTGTAGCGACGAGAAGAAAAACATCACTTGCTAGCAACAGAAAGTTAACTTTTTCAGAGCGCAACACGCGGTTTGGGGCGAGTCTTCAATGCCTTTAAAGTATTATCAGTCCAAGAGTTCTCCCAAAAGCCTGATGTACGTACGTCCACATCCGTAAAGAATTTTGTTCACCATTTAGGATTTTGCAAAATACATCTTAAAACCAAAAAGAAAACAGGTGAATTTCTTTGAAATGTCACATATACTTTAAAGACCTGCAGGCATGCACCCACACCTTCATCAGATTGCATTACCATGTTTGTTGTATGTATACACCGAGTGACTCAACTGGTACAATCTTTAAGTGGCATTTCTATGCAAAATCTGTCAGTGACATTAAAATAACATTAAATAACTGATGCAGGTTTTGATAAGATGTGTTTGCCTGCAGATCTCTAGACTCTATCAAGACAGAAAAAGTCAGTTTAAAGTAAGGTTCAGACTTTGATTTTCAAATGTCATGGCAGGATTTTTTGCCTGGTTAGTTTGATCTAATGTAGAATACATTTAACATTTGGTGTCAAAAATCAATACCTTACAGTAACATAATTAGGGCAGTGATTTTGAACGATCTTCAAATAGTGGAGTATCTCCATGAGGTGATGTTGAAGTTATATTTTCTTATATCTTTCATGTGTAAGTTCAAGTGTGGTGGGTAGGTGGGGAGAGGTCTGTGTGTGTGTGTGTGGGAGGGGGGAGGAGGAGGGATGTAGAACAAAGTGGACCCCAGAAACATATTAAGTGTAAGTTCTAGTTAAAACACTTCTGCTTTGTAGAAGGAATTCCACCAAACATGAAGAACAACTTGAATATTAAGTTTCATTTATTTAGGTATCTGGCAACAGTCAGCTTAAATTGATCAAATGAAGGCATCTGTCAATTTTACTGTGATTTATATACAATCATCCACATTAAAACAAAATTTAGTTAAAATATGATGTGCATTAAATTAAAGCTTTTTACTAGTGGCCTTTACAGTTTATGTTTCATGTTCAGTGTATAACAAAAACAGTTTCTGTAGGGACATTTACCTTTAAGGGACAAAATATACTTTTTGACCAAAAGAATTCCTTTAAAATATATCTTCACTGAAGAGTATTTGAAGCTAAAGATGGCAGCTAGCTGTGATGCCCAATCATGTAAAATACCCATTAGCATAACAAATTCAGTATGAACCTAACCTATACCTCTGTTTTAGAATCTTTTTACTCTGTTGTAACAACTTTCGAATGGCTATCTTTTTCACTTAAACGATGCTATGAAAACAAAAATCTTCATAAATTTTGGCAATTTCTCTGTGGAGGGTGAGATGTTGAACAATCAATCAAGTTTAAAGATATAATATGAAGCCTCTATGAAAGTTAGTATTTTCTTCCAACAAAATATGTGTGATTTGCTGGAATCCAATTTGCTAATGGTTATTATTACATAAAGGAAACCAAAATCAAAGAAAGTATGGCCTCCCAGAAACACTGCCTTTTGCCTTAGTTTTTTCTCCTTTTTTTCCCCTCTTCTTTTCTTTTAACATATCCTGTGGCAAATATCCAGTTTCACATTAAAACAATGCAATTTAACACAGATATACTGTGCTATAAAGTAGGGTTATAAAACAAGGAAGAGGCGCTAATATGAAGATCATTTGCAGAGAACAGAAAATGGAAAAATAAACAAGAACATGAAATATTTTGTGTCAGTATTTCTGCAAACTTTATTCCCAGGTTCAAGAAGTCAAACATTTGACATCAACATCAGTTAAATATGACTAATGTCTTAACATAGGCTGTCTTGATTAATGTTAAAGTAACTGTAAATATATTACACACATGTGTATTAATTACATAGCCAACCTGCATTATAAATGTAGTTAGTACGCAAACGATAGATACTATATTGGTGCTGGCATCCATAATTCATAAATTCTTTTATGAAATAGAAAAGAGCACAGGAATCTATAGGATTTGAACCAGTGCACTCCGGATCACAAGCCTACTTACACTGAGCTATCCAGCCATTAGTTGATGGCAACCATTGGTGGCAATTATTCTTCTTATATAATAATTTCTTTGCTGGTGGGGGGTGGGGTGGGGGTGGGCAGTCAGAATCCATGGTACCAGTTGCATACCTGCAGATTCATTTTGATAAAACCCAGAAAGCAACAGGGAACGGATTTCAAGGACTTGTAGTGATAATTTTATTACTACAAAAAAAAAAGTGCAAAGGAATTATGTAGATGTTAGATATGAGGGCAGTTACAAATTTCGTAATGAGCATGTTACTTAAAAGTAATTGATATGAAAATCTAGTTAGTAGCCAGGACCACCAATGTACATATCATGATGATGATGTTGATACCTACATGTATAACATATAACATACATGTATAACATACATGTATAACATATAATCTAACATATACCTGTATAACATATAATCTAACATATACCTGTATAACATATAATCTTGTTATAAACAAAACAAAAATGTGCAGAAAGAATGTACTTTCATCGACCAAATCAAATTATAACTGCACGATTTATTATCAGAACAAAATGCTTAATATATACTTGATCGTACGACTGTTATAGTTACCATGAATACTAGTTTTCTTCAAAACAGTTTTCCCTGATATAATTCAGTTATGGCAATCATTTGTACTTGTTTTTTGCAAGAAGAGATGACCGGATAATAGGTCTCACCCTGTGTTCAATCGGTGTTTTCTTAAAGGGTGTGAAGACTCGCGCAAAAAGAAACGTCTAATGCCGGTAATCTGACATAGTTTCTATAAATGAGGTGTAACAGAAGTGTTAGACACCACCATCGATCACCGAAAATACGCACACAGCTTGCTACCTTCCGTAATTAGACACTAGTGTAAAGTCAGTACATACAGCTGCGGTCGATACCCACAGCACAGTGTACAAACGATACAGCGATGAACATCTCAGGTCCCGCTTAAGATAACAAGGTATCACATTTCATTACTGTCTGCATTTTGTAGGGACAAGCAGAAAACTTCTCTTGCGATGGAAAGTTAACTTTTTCAGAGCTTGGCACGCGGTTTGGGGCGAGTCTTCAATGCCTTTAAGGCAGCCGATAGCCCGGCTCGTGTCTAGACTCACAGATTCTGTGAGATCCTTAAAGAGACATAGCATACGCAACAGATTTTGACAACCTTTGACCTAAAGAGAACTTTGACCTCCCAAGAACATGATGGGCTTGCTGGACTCAATGTGCATTATCTGCACCTGTATGTCTTCGGAAAAATTCGACTCAAAATTTAAGACTTACAAATATCAATATTTTTTAAATCTCTTTGACTTTTTCCCCCCCCCCACCCCTGGAACATTCTTCATACATTCATATGTTGGTAAAATATATAGCATATCCACATGCATGTCAAATATGACATTTGACATTTATAGTAATTGTCAGTTAATACTCATTTAAGCTGAAATATAAATGTCTGACGGAGAAATGTTTCGCAGTTTTTGCCTAATTCTGTTAACCTTAAATATATATTTTGGAGTCTAACTATGAAAGTTTGTTTCAGTATTTTGATATAATATGGAACATTCCAACAAGAAAGTAAGCAAAGGTGATTATTCTGTCTCTCATCTCTCGCTTCCATTCTCTGTCTTCCGTCGGGTGCTGATCCTGGTGGGAGGAGGAGGAGTATGGGGGGGGGGGCGTGGTCTAACATGCACACACCCACCTTTGCAAACTCTGACACAAAAACGCAAATGTAATATTGACAATATGTTACCCTTTAGACTACCTTTAGACCTAACTTTTTGCCTAAATATGCGTCAGAGTGCACCGTCTGGTGTCTAAAAATGTTAAGTTTACAACACCCAGACCCCTTTTCATGGTGCTTGACCTAATTCAATAACTTCCTTTATAAAATCCTGGCTCCGCCCCTGTCCATGGTCTACAATATGTTCCACTCTCACATTCACGGCACAAAATCGTGAATACATTGCAAATACCTTTTACGGTCTGCAAGTAAACTAGAAAAAGCAAACACAAACTTCTTTGATATTCTTATTCTCTCACATATTTCAAATATTTTCAACAAGATGGCCATGACTGTACAAATTATGAAGAAGTCTCTAAGAAAGACTAAGAAAGTAATTTCTTTCAAGGTAAAAATCATAGTTTGAAAAATAACCCAAATTCTAGGCCTCTTTGCCCCCTCTTTGCCCCCATTTTCACCCTCCCAGTTTTCTAATTATCATCGGGTCTCGCCATCGTTAAAACTCACAAAAGCAGAAAACCCTTTATCCCGCAATTTCTGATTCGCGTTCCTTTGTAATCACCAACCTCTGATTTCGTACCTGTCTCTCCAAGGCCCTTCTCTGATTTTGCTCTCTTGGTAAAAGCTTTCAAGGAGAGATCAATTTATCCTTCTCTTCTTCACCTTCTTCTTCTTCTGCTTCTTCTTCATTTTGGCTTCTCATCTCCAGATGAATCACACTGCAAGAGAAAATGAGTACCAAATGTAAAAAAAGAGAAGAATAAAAAGGAAAAAGAAACAGCGCTTAGAACATAGGAATGTTAAAAACATGTCCATGATGTCTGAAAGAATGTTTGGCTTATTATATTCATATACAATCCAGACTGTCATTACGCACACTGATCGAGGCTAAACTCAAGCCTAAATTCAAGCAACTTTTTTTCGTTATTGGATAAAAAGTGGCAAATTATACAAGAAGTGTTTCAAAACAATCTAAACTGACCACCCCCCTGATCCTTTCCCAACCCCTTCCCCTACAAGAAATCTCTTGACAGAAGTGCTTTTTCTCTAGAGGTAGGTTCAATTGTTGAAGCATTTTTAGACCATAAATTGTGAATTGCTTTGAATTGAAATTCATAACGAGGGTACTGACCCTAACTTCGAAGCTAATACCATTTTTATACAAGTAGTTTCTGATACAGCCTATATATATATATATATATATATATTTTGCTTTGCTTTGCCCTTGTACAGTTTAATATTTGTTATTGTTTTCATTCATTATTTTATTGTTTGCATGCACCCATTACCACACTGCTACCCTAACACTGGGGAAACGGGAAAGGGTGACCATGGCCTCTTTACAACTTTCGCATATATGTGATTTAACTGCTTTACATATCCCAATATCTTGCATTACTACTGTCCCAGTAAACTCTTTAAGTTATTCTCATCCATATACAATACATACTGAAGTTTATAATCTTAAGATATGATACAGGAAGTACCAAGAATATAATTTAATTTAAAATTAAAAGGAATTTCTACGCATTTGCTTCTGGCATGAATCTCTTTCAATCAAGCAAATTTTTTGGCAATGTTTTCTCTTGTCAATTTTGGTTTCTGTGTTTGTCTTAAATAAGCCTTAGATCCATTAGTTCATGGAAAAATGTTGGCAAACCATTTTTGCTCTTGTCACTATGGGAGGCTTCAGCTACCAGTAAACTTCAGATCATTCAGTCTCCTTGAACCCATCCTAGTTTTGATAAAAATCTCTTTTGCAGAATAAAAACAAGACACTGAAATATAGGCAGAGAGGTAGGAAAGGCAAGAACACACAATCAGTGTGAAGATAATGGTTGTAGAGTTGACCAACGGGGGTTATCAGCGAGTGAGAAGTCAGCCTGGGAGAGACATTATTATAACAACACAGGGTAGTATGCACAGCTCAACCCTCGTTCCCCATCATGTTGTGGCTATTAAACATCAGCCGGAATTTACTTCAGTTCTCAATCCAATTTTACTACATAAATAAGAGAAAAGAAATTCTGGCAAAGTTAATAGAGGCCTATAAGTTTTTTTTTTTTATCTTGTGATTTTTTTTGGATAGTTTATATTTCGGGGAATATTTGGACTCTGTGAGTGGGTTGCACTTACTATGTAAATTTCTCTTGGGGGGGTTTGTAAATTTCTGCAGATCATGATATAGCGGCCCTGAGTTCCATGTGAGTGATTCCCTAATACCTGCCAATGGGGTTTCACCTGCAGTATGTGAGGTATACACTTTAACAAGTGTGCATGCCCTTGGCAACACTGAAATGGTGTTGCCGTTGATTCTACAACATCCATGGGTGGCATGCAAATAACATTGATAAATTTGAGAGCTCCAGATATAATTTGATAGCTTACTTCTAAATACAGCAATTGTTGACCTCTGAAGGGAGAGGGTATAAGGGAGGGAAAGGTTGAATTGTGTGAATTATGTTTGTTAATGTTCACTTTAATGTTAACTGGGCCTTAAATGAGGTATGTTCCACTTTCATTTTTCACATTTGAGTTTGAAACTTGAAAATGAAAACTTGAAACACATAACTATATTAGGACTTGATCAACTCTGTTAATTTTGAACATAGCCTTCAACCTTAAAACTTTCTCCCAAAAGACTGGCCCATTTATAATGAGCAGTCAAGTCTGTAATATATATGCAAAACCAGTGCGGAGCGTCCATACAGTCAGGGGGGCGGATGCCCCCCTGATGGACTCAAATGGACTGCTGGCGCCCTTTTCAGCTTTTTACCACTTTTTACTTATTCGATATTATTGACTTTTTTACTGCGCTCTCATCTACCTATTGACATTTGTCACATTTTGTTGGTGTAATTTTCTGACAAAATGCACTAACAGCGGTCTTTACCACAGGGATTGTGATGAAGCGCATGTACAGTACTTTCAACACCCATATAAACTTCCGAGTTGTCACAAATGGCGATGACACTATTTATTCTTCGTTTATCTGCAAATAAGCAAGGCCCGGAAAGGGTCATTTCCGGCGATTTAGGGAGTATATTTACTCAAAAAATGTCTGTACGCTCCGCGCCAACCTGCGGTGGCGCTCCGCTTAGATAGTGTCGAAAGCGCCCCTACAGACCATTTTCGCCCCCCCTGACCAATACCCCTAGCTCCGCCACTGTGCAAAACACTATAGTTACTCTATAATTGAAGGTACTTTGTCAGTTTAATATGAAAGAACATTCTTTTAGATCACATAGACGGAAATTTGATTTGATCCAACTTTTCTTTGGGCAGACAAAGTAACTCTTCAATGACCGATCTACCAATACAGGCCGATCTCTCTCTCTCTCTCGCCGACAGCCATTGCCGATGAATCGTAAAGACATTTTACGCCATGAACACTCTCAGCAACATCGTGAAGATGATCTAATGGTTATTCTAAATTTACAAATATTATCTCTCTGGTAATAATGGCTGTGTCGTTCCCTCGGGTCCTGTATACTTCAGTGTTCTAGGATGTGACTCCATCTCACCGACAGCAGCTCGTTGGTAACAAGATTCTTGTAAACTTACACCGTTTGAGACTAATTGTCAATGTTTTAAAACGAGCTGTTTTATAATATGAATCTATAAAGCCGCGAATGAGAACCGTTAGATTCTGTGATGATGGCATGATTATGGGTAATTTGAACCCTTGCGCAGGCCAATCACTGGGGATGGATTCTTAGTGGTATAAAGCTTTCAGGTATGAACGTTAAAGCATTGTACCGTTTCTATGGATCAAAAACAAAACCAATCAACCAATATGGAATACAAGAAACCAACTGGTTGATATCAAAGAGAGCTGCTTTAACTAGACTACTAAATGATAACATGACAACTGTATGAAGATAACGGAAGAACTGGCCAAAGGAGTATCATTTAGTTAATTCAGTTCGATAAGAAAAATATATATCATTTTTTTATTGCTAATGCTGTACATATTGCAAGATTCATAAATGACATAAAGTATATATATATGGTTATGACTGACATTTCCTACTACTACGTCATGTACATGTGACAGTTTAGCCTTAATTTACATTAAAGTTTATGGTAAATGTGACAGCCGCAGGTAGTTTTCAAATATTATACAGTTGTTGTTGAAGTTTGCAAAGCAAGAAGTGAGAAAATAAGTATGCATTTTTGGTGGTACCCAGAATTTGCCATAACCTTACAATGTAAGGAATTGCAGTCAGAAAACTGTGTTTACAAAGATTAATTTTAAAAAACTTGGCATCAGACAGTATTTGTGGAAAATTGGCAATTTGCCAAGAAAAAAAAAATTGAAGACAGTTGGAGAATAGAAGAAAAAATAGGTCTATCTAACGCATAAGAAACAGCTTTCTTCTTTAATGCAAATGAGAGCTAAAGAAAAACATATCAAGTATTGTTAACAGTTAAGGGGAAGGTTTTCTCCTAAAAAGTTTTCCACAAGGGAAAAATATCACCCATGTCAAAAGAAGCAAAAAAAAAGAAGAAAAAAAGGAGAGATATATATACTGAAAATTGTGAAAACATATGTTTTGAAATTATGAATTGCAGTTTGAAGCTGTAGCGCATTAGATGGAAATTTTTGCCCAACAGGATAATTTAATATCAAAATCTTTTCTCAATTGCACTCGAATTTCCATCTTCCAGATGTCAATCTCGATTGCTTTCATGCGCACATTTCCTGAAATAAGCTCAAATTTGTTACATACGATCACACATGCATCTTAAAGATGCACAACGTCTATGATGACTATTTACGGTACGTAGGGGGAAAAAAAATTATGATTTTGGATCCAGGCACTGTCAAGCAACATATAAGTAAATTTACTATTATAAGCAATCTCATGCATGAGTCAATTAAAAGGGTGTGGGGGGGGGGGTGATTTCAGCAAATGATGAATGACAATTTTCGGCAATGCCACAGGCATTAAAGAAAGGACATTGTGTGTGCCATATGTAATTTATGATTCAAATTAGCACAGAGATCTTTAAATCGACATGTATATCGAATTCTTAAACTGACAAGAATTAAGTTTTAGCTTCCATTTTCCGTGCTTTAATTTCATCGTACTGCTTTAAAGACTAAACTGATGGCCTTCTCCATTCCCATTGAAGTTACTCAAGTGAAGCAAAATGGAAACATTAGGAGTGAAGAGTTGCTATGGTAACCGCATCCCAAAAACTTAACTTTAATGCAAATCTGCCCAGATGCCTGGCAATGGATGCAGACATTTCAGACAACGACCCGGTTGAAATTTTACGACACCTAGAAGACTAGAATTGCAAAGGGAAAAAAAATACATTGATAGAAAAAAAAAAAAAGAGCTACAAAAATTGTACTAACTGTATCTGTCTAAATATGAAATGATAAATTCACAGGTTCCCATTTAATCCCTTCTTTCATTAGGGTTGTTGAAGTGTAATATTATAGTAATCTGATAAAATGTGTCTGAATTCCTTGGAAACTGATAAATTATGCAAGTTGACCCAATTGCAACAGAGAAATAACTGTACAATCGACAAATTTGTCAAAGTCCAATTATTTCAATAGAATTGTTTTTTCTTTGTCTGGAATCATAACCACACAAGATGTCAGGATGGCTGAATTAGTTTCTTAGTTTAACAAAAAGTGAAACCAGCATGTTGGAAATATGTTGCATCTCTGTGTCAAAAACCACATCTTAATACCAGCATGTTGGAAATATGTTGCATCTCTATGTCAAAACCACATCTTAATACCAGCATGCTGGAAATATGTTGCATTTTGTGTGTCAAAACCACATCTTAATACCTGGGCATGCTGGAAATCTTTCATTTTGTGTGTCAAAACCACATCTTAATACCTGGGCATGCTGGAAATCTTTTGCATATCAATGTCCAAACCACATCAGCATGCTTGAAATCTGTTGCATCTCTGTCCAAACCACATCATAATACCAGCATGCTAGATATCTTTTGCATCTCTATGCCAAAACCACATCCTAATACCAGCATGCTGGAAATATGTTGCATTTCTGTGTCAAAACCACATCTTAATACCAGCATGCTTGAAATCTGTTGCATCTCTGTCCAAATCACATCTTAATACCAGCATGCTAGATATCTTTTGCATAGATGTCACACCACATCTTAATACCAGCATGCTAGATATCTTTAGCATCTCTATGTCCAAACCACATCTTAATACCAGCATGCTAGATATCTTTTGCATCTCTATGTCCAAACCACACCTTAATACCAGCATGCTAGATATCATTTGCATCTCTATGTCAAACCACATCTTAATACCAGCATGGTAGATATCTTTAGCATCTCTATGTCAAACCACATCTTAATACCAGCATGGTAGATATCTTTTGCATCTCTATGTCAAAACAACACCTTAATACAAGCATGCTAGAAATATGTTGCATCTCTATGTCAAAACCACATCTTAATACAAGCATGCTAGATATCTTTTGCATAGATGTCAAACCACATCATAATACCAGCATGCTAGATATCTTTAGCATCTCTAAGTTGCAAATGCAGGCCAGTTTCAGTTCACTTCAACAATGTTTATGGATGCCAACCATATTTTAAAAAAAAATAAAACTTTCTCAAATAATTACCTCCTCGCCACAGGGGGCCTTTACTTCCCAGACCGCAACTTTCGCAAAACCCAGGTGGGTCACCAAGCTGATAAAGGTGAAAGTTGCGGTCAACAAGCAAAAATGTTTGAATACCAGGGACTCAAAGTACTCTAGCTGCTGCAGAAGAGATCGTAGAAACAGTTTCTACAGAGGTTTTGCCACAGATGTAATCTATATGCATACAGCATGTTGTAATCTTTGTAATAAATAAATGGATTTGTCAAAGGTAGAATTTGCCGACACCTTTCAAATCAAAAGACGGCCGGGAGACCTGGAAGGGCCCATAGCCCAGAGTTGGAAACTGTGGAGAGCACAAATGTTGGCTGATGCCCGTATTGGAATATGGCCACAGTAAAGGGAGACCATTTGGAGAAGTTTTTTGCTTGGTTTTAAGGAGCCTTAGATGGAAAATGGTGCTAAGATCATTTCCATCATATGTTTACAATATTGTGCAGTACCAGCTTTAACGTTGCAAGCTAAATACAAATTTGTGGGCATGTGTTATAAAATCTAAGCCAACCGAACCGCTCCACTTGGTCAAGGCCCTGGAGCTGAGATATGAACTCATAATACTTAAGCTCAGACCCTGTATTTGCTGTTCCTCTGTAATTGCTGGAGAGTGGAGGAGATGCATGGCCGATAAACGGCTACAAAAAAATAAAAAAATAAAAAAGAAGAAAGTGAAAGTTAATCGGTCTTCTGACCTCCTAAACTTTACAATGCTGGTAGTAGTTTTACACAGAAACAGTGTGACCATGCATTGCAGCTACTGTATATATGCATAACTAAGGCCTATCTGTAACTTGTGAAAAAAACTAGACGAAAGACTATAGTTGATCATAGTCGGTTGCGTCATTGAAAGTAACTTATTCATGCAGAAAGGAAGGCAATTGATGCTAAACTTCAACTTTCGACCCGAAAAAGTTCAGAGGTTAGCTAAATTCAGAGATTTGCTGGTACTGAGACACAGAGACTATATGCAAGCTGTTAATTGATGCCTGCTCAGAGCAGGAGGAATTACATCAAATTGTCTCTTTCAAATAACTTGCATTGACTGTCACACACGTTAATAGAGCAAATTAATTTGGAAACATTTTGGCTTTGTTTAATACAATCTTATCGCATCTTTTGATATTTTCAAACTGTTGAAAATTCAAAGAAATAAGGAACAATTTGCAATTTAAAAAAATATTAAAAAAAGACAAAAACCAAGCAATTGATAATAACTGCACAAATAAGAACATACACAAATTGTAGTACAAAAATGATACTTCAATCGGCTTATAATGTAAGCTACATAACTCTCAGTACAACTTAAATCCAGAAAACAACTCCACGCATACAAATTATGCACTGTACATTTTTTTAGCACCCTGCAGTCAAAATGCCAAACATAAGACTATGCAAATATAAAAAACAAAATGCATCATAGCTGACATAGATATTACATAATTTATGTACAAAACTTATGGAGGTGCTTGCTGCTTCATACAAACTGCATGGAAACGGCACTACTGCCAACTTCTAACTGGAATTTGGTTGGATTCATTTACCACGAACCAGTAAATGTAGGACATAAAAGATACCCGAATGGGTTCAGTGGTTTGTGGAAAAACTATGTAAAACATTGACAGAATGTTGAATCAATGAAAATATAGTAAATTAACTGCCACAAATTTCTAGGGGTGGGAGGTTGTTTATGTGTTTATTATTTGTGTATAATTTTTCCTGCTTCTTTTTCCTTTGTGTATTTTTTTTCATTCAGGGGAGTTTTCTACTTGTTAAGCCCTCAAGTATTTTAAGTTCACTTCCCTTTTCACATAATGTGTACTATTCATACCAACAACTCTTTGTACTCTAAACTGTGTAAAATCAAATGAATGAATGAATGAATGAATGAATTCATGAATGAATGGATGAATGAATGAATGAATGAATGAATGAGTGAATGGACGGATGTATGATTTGCATGCACTCTACCAGCCTAGATCATAAGCTATTTGAAAATTTTATGAGGCAAAGTTATTTTGCACATGAGAGTGACACAGCTGAACTCTCTGAGGAAGGGTATGCCTGGGGGCAGTAGTCCAGTATAGAAGGGACGATCCTAGAAATGGTCAAGTGTGTAAGTAAAATTCAGATAAACTTACATGAGTTGGTGAAACTGAGTACAGTTACATATAGCAGGGAGATATGAGTAAATATCATTATAGGAGCAGAGTAAACATTAAAAACCAACAGAATAAATAGACAAAATGTAACCTAAATTAATTTATTGTGACCTGCGGAGGACTCTTCTGGAACTGCAAATCGGGAATAATTAGGTATTAATTATGCGAACTGGATGGATTGCCAGCCAGCTTGTCTATATATATTTCAAGTCATTTTTCTCCATGCAGTAACTATAACAACAGCTTAAATGTGAGCTAGTTAAAAAATGACTGCTGATAATTACCCACCATGCAGAGCTATCTATAGCTGTAAGTACTCAGTCCTCGTAATGACCAGTCTTTCAGATACACAGCTAGTGCTGGCTAGCAGTATTGAGGACACTAACATTGGGTACTCTATGACTGCTGATAATTACCCACCAGAGCTATCTATAGCTCTAAGTACTCAGTCCTCGTAATGACCAGTCTT
>KN891237.1:4896-16855 GCA_000934455.1 Apostichopus parvimensis
AAACAAACAAAAACACCGGTGGGATAACTGCACGTTGATGTAAATATGTTCTTACTTCGCTTTTGCTCAATACAGGTGAAAAGGCTCTGCAATGTCGAACTACGGATGTTTAACTTCAATGATTATCCAAAACATGTCAGCGATTTGCTTACTTACTCATGGAAGGCAATAATAATCAACGTGAGTTGTCATTAGAATATCCTTTACATCGTTTTGGCTGTTTTCAACCCGTTCACTAAGTTGTAACTGTCAAATATTATAAAATATACTTAACAGTCGACATGTTTCTCTTTTTAGGGATGTAACAATTTCAGCGTAACAAAGTAAAATCTTTTGGACAAAACATATGCATTTCAATTTTCATTTCGTAATAACAATGTTCGTAACATCATAAAGAGTAAACATTCCGTAGCAACGGATATAATCATTTACAGATCTATTCGTTACTACTGTATTTGTACCAGAATGTGTACTTTTAGGTATATTTCTTTACAAGGCAGTTACAAGCAATACTCATTGACCCACTTTGAAAATACGTTATTGGCAGTCTACAAATATCTTTCGATACAATGTAAGTTAAATGCTTGTTGGTTATGGCTTACGCAGTTTCGTGTGACAAATTGAAACACTTCTCTCGGCACTGTAAACCCAAACTAGACTCCCTTGTACCAGAAAAAGATCCTGACCAACGCTAAGGACTTCCGGCTGTGACACTAGATCTAAGTTTCAATTCAAGTGAGAACATCTTCAGCTTCCACCGGGACACGAATCTTGACGTGCCCCTCAACTTGCCCTCTTCCCTAAATAACTTGGCTTTGGACTGATTGTAGGTCGAAACCAGTAAGGAAGGTCGCCATTCACTTCTGGGCCTTTGACTTTATCGAACAATGCTCTTTTTTGGGGGTGATAGTCTTTGCATTAGTCTAGAGATATAATGCTAAGCAGCTCAACAAGTATATTGTCCGATCATAGTCATTCATAAAAAGATGAATTTCAAGGGTCCACATGTAATACGAATCATTAGCATAAGTGAATACAATATAATGAAAACAGGTTAAGACGTTGACGTTACTCTGTTTGGCAAACATGAAATATTTTGCTACTACTTGGAATAAACAATTAGTAGAATGGTAGTAACGTCATTCATAGTTCACTTCTTTACAAGTTTTGTAATGTTTCAGATATGTTAGGCAATGATTTTTTTTTACTACTTGCAGAGGTCGTTCATGCAAAATGTAATGTGTTGTAACCGAGTATTTTTGCTTTGTTAAATGAGGTAAAGTTACAAGTCACTTATTATAAAGTCAAGTGATAATTGAATTTCATTTGCATCAAGTGAGTCACAACTTAATTGATTATAAATTCTAAATAAAGTTAAATATAACAAAAACCTATGAAGTCAGACTATAGGTCAAATGACACATTAACAGCTTAGGTTTACCTAGGCTTATTTATGAAGTGACTCGCGTCAAGTGGATGACAGGCATCGATTTTACTGAAATGCCATGATTTAAAACAGGTACTTTATTCTACCTCTCCCAATTCAACTATGACATAAACTGAAAGTGAAATCATGAAACACGACAACACAATATTTATTATAGCTGAATTGATTACAGCTATTAACATGATACTGCCTTTAGGAATCACCTAACTGAAACTTTCATATCAATTGCTATTGCCAATAATATGCCCATAATGCAAAAACTTAGATTAATTAACTGGATATCTCACTTTACATATTATCCTAAAGTTTAAACTGCATATTTCATGTCCCCAAAAAGGAGATTACTTTAATGGATTTTGTTATGCTAATAGTCACTAGTCACCTATCAATAACCCATCAAAACAGACCCTATTCAAGAAGTAAAGAGAATTGTAACACTAAAATAGTAATGATACATTTATTTGCAAATTCTTAACGGTTAACGGTTACCAGATGATATGTTGATCTCAATGACATCAATACTAAGTTTGTAGTTAATACCAAATAAATAATGTTGGAATCTATTCAATTTGCAACACATTTCATCCGTACTTGAAGCCAAGTCACAGTCCATTTCTTGTTATTTCTTGTGTTACTATATATCTGTCATACCACTTGCTACACATTCATTTCTTATTTAATTGCCTATAGAGAGTGGTTATTCTGTTACAAATATGAGACCTCCATGTTTTTGTTTTCAAAACACATTTTCTTTTGATTTTTGAAGGTCAAGCAATAAAATTCTTGCAGTCACAAATTGGTCACATATATGGTATTTACAGAACGTTGATGGTTTAATTGGTCAGTTTCAACAGAACGATTTGAAATTGTGCATGATACAGCAGCATCATCGACGCAGAAATGGGTGTATGTGACCTTTAACTAAGTAACTAGGTATTAATAAGACAGATAAAGGTAGTTAAAAATTAGGCTAGAGTGATGCTTGTGATGAGCAACGCTGCCAACAACTAAGAGAAACGGAATGTCTTTAGGGAGATGTTACATTTTTAAAGTTTCTTCATTTATAAAACTGAGAACTGGAGGAAGTCTAAAGTGGAAGTAAGATGGTATTTTGATATTTTAATTTGTAATAAAACTGGAATTAGTTAATTGGACTGTTTACATTGACAATTGAAAAGGTGTGTAAAAGTAAGTTGGCCTGACGTTTCGATCCTAGCAGGATCTTCTTCAAATGCTAAATGACAAGTAACAGTAACAAAAGGGACAAAAACATACACAGAATACAGACAGGTCAATGAGCATGGTGAACACAAAGAGATAGATGTAAGGGGATTAGTAGACAAGGGATGGAGAGAAAGGAAGAAAGAAACCAACATGGGAAGAGAAAAGGTAGGAGATAAACAGTGGAGTTACAAAGAGAGGATTAAGGGAAGGGGGTAGGGAATAAACTGGAGAAGGACAAAGACAGAAATGTGTAGAGAAAAAAGGGTGGTCACATTGAAAAGGTGATATAAAACCAAGAGAATTCAATTATATTGCACCCAACCCCCATCCCAAGTGGCACACAAAATTTACTCCCACACCTTGCAAGATAATGTTCTTAGATATTTTAGGGATAAGTTAATTCCAAGGATCTCCGTTATATAAGTTCATTATGATGGTTTGGGATTCCTTCCCTTTAATCATAAGGTATGTTTAGGCTAATACTAAGAATGACTTAAATTAATTATCCTTAGTCTAGATATTGTAGTCGTCGCGGTCACAAGTAGAATTTAATATATCTTCACATGCCAATCATCATCGAAGTCTGATTTGGAATATGTTAATGAGATAAATCGATGATGTGTCATTTTAAATCGACATATCATCAATTTAAACTGGTAGATGGCGAATTAAATTGACATATACCGATTTATTTTACATATCATTGATTTAAATTGGTAAATGTCTATTTAAATTGGTATAAGTCGGTTTAAATCTGTTTATGAATCTGATTTGAACTGGTAAAAGTCGATTTAAACTGGTAGATGTCGATTTTAAATGACATATACCGATTTATTTTCATTTCCTCGATTTAAATTGGTATATGTCGATTTAAATCGATGATATGTCGAACTAAACTGGTATAAGTCAAGTTAAATCGACATCTACCAGTATAAATCGATGATATGTCAATTTACATCGGAAGAAGTCAATTTAAGCTGCTAGAAACTGGTATAAGTCGATGGAAATTGTTATATGTCGATTCTCCACGATTTGAGACTGATGGCCCGCCATAGAGGTCATGGTCTATCCCCAACCTCTGCCAGAAGTTACGATGATCACGTGGCTTCACGGCGACAGCGTACAGTAGTGGATGATGTCACTTAATGATGTCATTTAATAAATATTCAAAAGGTAAAGCAATTACCCAATAACATCGTTATATAATGAGAAGTATTCTTAGATAGTATTACCATTGTATAATCCACGACATGAAGGTTAATTCTTCTTATTTTAATACGCACAATTTCCAGTAATATCATTCTTTGTATTCTAATCAGTTTGTTTCAAATTCGCAACCATATACACAATTAGTATATACAAGCTGCTTAAAGGTTCCATGCCACTTAGTTCACAGATAATTAAATATAACAATGTACCGTTATAATGGACGCTTAAGGACAACCATGCAGATACAGGCTGTCTACTTACATATATACTTCTCTCTTTTTATCTGCCTTTGACAACAGCTCGCCCTAAACGAATTCGGTGCAGTATATTACGGAGACGCGTCTATACGATTCAAGAAATCCCTTAAAGTATTGCTTCCGGGAATTGAGCATCACCATGGTTACATGACAACCATTCCAAACTTCAATGCAACGGATCCCAAATATAAACATCATTATCAACTAACTGTACCAGAGATGTTCATCAAACTTGGCGTAGATAGAGACGAGTACCGTGATTGCATCAATTGTGCTCCTCATCTCCAACCTAATACACAGCTAATTATAAATAGCACCACCATTCAAACGAAGCTCATTCAACCATGGCTACAGTGCGCTATGGAAAAAGAATGTTTCGCGCCTAAAGGTTCAAGCAGAGCAAACCACCGACAAGACGCATCTGCAATCACTCTCCTTGTTTATAAAAACCTGTTTGGAGAATGGACGGTGGAGGATAACGATACCAAGAAGATGCAGGCAGTTTTATCCGTTAGGAGAGGTACAGACGGATTCCAGCATCATCCACAGTATTGTGTAAATGATAAAATATGAAAAGATGTACTGGTCAATTGAATGTTTAAGACGAGGAATTGTGAGAACAGCAATCTTTGACATTGATCAGCGATTTTTATATATGAAGCACAGTCTTCGAAGTAGCATGAGAAGCTCTTTATTCCTTTGATTAAAAAGAGAAGATAGTAGCTCAAATTTAACGAGCGAACTATTAGTATGCCATTAGAAACAAAACCCTATAATGATAGCAGGCACGCTAGTAGGGCAAATAAAATAAGCATGGTTGTGTATTGTTAATTGTTGCATGGAAACTATTGATGGTTTTAGTGAACCTTTGTTCATTATCTAATGATTTGATTTTTGTTAGACACGTGCTAATGCTGAGTGATCACTGAGCATAACTGGAAAGACAAATGTATACGTGGACGAGTGTGAAGTACGACTTATACCATGTTAAGCCAAGCATACCCACCACATATGCATACGTGTTAGGCGTCAGAAGAAGTTATATCTGAAATAGCTGCGTGTCAAAAAAAAAAAACAGTATGTGTACATGCTGTGTGATACAACGTTATTGTTAAAACATATTGCTAATGCTCGTATTACAGCTGGCAACCATGACACGTTTCATAACATAATGGAAGGCTCTTAAATTCTGTATAGGGATTTAATGGTTTTAATACGTAGGATCAACTATATAGAATGTTATCTTTAAATGAACTAGATCTTATGTCCTTGACAATGAATGAAGTTTTATTTTTTTGCTTCATTAGTTTTAATTTAAGTTTCAAGCAAATTCTTTTGAATCATTCGATCATTGTTCTAAAAAAATTAACCTAAGCTGGATCATCGCGACGTAGTAATATATTTGCAATTACCTTGTTTTTATTTGGGAGGGGAGGGAGGGGGTGGGGGGGGGGATAGTAATAATGTGCTGTTGTGTGGGTGATTGCTCTCATAGTGTTATTGGACGGATAAACGAATATTTTTAATGATCATCCAGATATTACATTTCTCAACGTTTTTGGTACAATTGAGTAGTAAATTATTACACAAGGATGAGGATGTCAATTTTTCACTAAAGTTGAGTCCATTCGCAGAGACCAAGTGAATGTAGAATTCAACCAAAACTTGGTGTCAGGTCATTTTATTGTTTTGGTCGGGTAGATAGGCGACATCAATCTGATACATGCGGGGGTAGATGTCACCTACTGACCTTAAGGTTCATTACTATACTATAGCTGCATATTTGCTGGGTTACGTATTTTACGCAATGACGTTGTGTTTTCTCTCTCTCTCTCTCTCTTAATCTCAACATCACCGCAGCAGAGCGAGCCGTTCGAAGCACATATTTCAGAAATAACCTCTAGCCATTACTTGCTAACTTTGCACTAAGTGTAGTGAGACCTTTTCAATGTGACGACTCCATATTAAGGTGAAGACATCTGTTTGTGCATTCGTTGGGTTAGTGGTTTGGTACACACACACACACAGAGTATAAACAAACACTCTGTAGACTGTCAAGTTCACATGCATAATGGGGCTTTAAGATTTTATATATGATTCTCATCATGAAAATGACCAGTCTCCAACAATAAATGCTCACAATTGAGTGTCCAAATCACTCCAACTGAAACCATAGACTACTATTGATGGGATAGTCAAGATTAATTTCAAGTATATATGATCCTGCGCTTTGTTAGCATTTGGTTAATGGAGAGCGTGTTGTCAAAGACAAATGAAGTTTGCATACATTCCCAGATCGACTAAGAGAAATGATTTTAAAGAATTACTTTAGAAGTCCACTGCTTGCGTAATAGGTCATCCATTTGCATTTAAGCTCTGTGTCATTAAGCTCTGTGTGTTATTTCCTTAACGTGACCAAAGGGAAATTTCCGCTTGGTCGAGGTCGGGCAAAGGTCAATGCTGCCCTCGTCCAATGGTGTTTAGGGTTTGACCTTTTATACCCGCCTCCTTGCTTTACATACTTACGTAATCGATGCACACTTACGTAATCGATGCATACTTACGCATTATGTGAGGTACATATGCTTCATTCCTCTCCTGGTTCAGGGAGGCGTCGCATGTGCTCCTATAGCAAAGTTCCTTAGTATGTAAGTATCACATATGTTTTACATAGGTATTAAGGGGCTAGATATCGTAATTGTATACCTCTTTTAATATCGTATTATAGAAATTTACTTTAATGTGAGTTTGCTGTATGCTTGTGCCTGTTATTTTGATTGCCTTTTCGTGTATTTGTTGTTTGCTTATTTGTAAGAGTGTCTTGAGTTAAAGTATCATCTTCTTAGAGTATCTCTCCAGAGGTTATTACTTTTGTTGGTATTCTATACATTCTCCAGAAAGCCGCCGTAAACCCCAGAAAGCCGCAGTTAACCCATGTAAGCCCCTGTATCCCGCAGTTTGTCGTGCGGTTGGTTTTGCCCGGTAACGATTGTAAGTTGACTGTTATAATTATCAAGAATATAATCGTTGTCAATCCTACTCTATATTTTGCTTCATGTTACCAATTGTTATTTGTTATATTTCTTCCTTTTTTACATTATTTTTAAGGGGAAATATAATTCTGTATTATGTTATTATTGATTTGTGCAAATTCATGTGTTTGTTTCACCAATGTTTGTATATTAATGTTTTGATATTTTTACTTTATAGTTTTCACCGTGGTTCCTGTTGAGCCACGTGTGCAATAAATGGGTTAAAATCTCCAACTACTTGTTCAGCATCATTGAGCGTCGTCTCGGTGACACTCTGTAACGGATGTAAGATGCATAGCTGTACACACCAGTATCATACACAGACATAATAAACGATACATTAAGCATGTAGACAAATCAGACAGTCTACTCCTGATGTCATTATTTGATAAGTCTTCTGCTTTTATGTTGTTGTTATTTCCGGCTATATCGACTCTGTTTTAGGACGAAGTTAATTGTACCAGAGATGTTCATCAAACTTGGCGTACATAGCGACGAGTGGTTGCATCATGGATGACAACGATAATAAGAAGATGAGGGCAAAGAGTAGAAAGAGTTCCAAATAAACTTAAATTTAAGCCTCAGAATAGCATAAATCATGTACAAAATATTTGAACTGAAGACAACGAGTGTGGCATTTGTATTTATGTATACCTCATCTTCTCTTTCCTTTGTTAAGATGAGGATTGGGGAGTTCATCGGTTGAATGTTATAAGACATAGGAGATTTACGACGAGTAGAATGCTAAAAGCTAGTAAATTAAATACATGTATTAAAAGGGAATACATTTAACAAGATTAAATAGACTGTAAACTATGACTAAACAAATTAATGCCGATAAAAGAGGAATGGAGGTTTTTGAGCTAATTAATAATAACAAAATGACATCTTTTTAAACCTTGTATATTGCACATGTGATCAAAGTAAGTGAAGGGTGCGCTTTGTTACTAAAGGTGATACATATTTTATATATATTACTAGGTTTTATCAAATTGTACATAATGTACAGATGGTCAATTTATTGATCTTTAACTACCAGTTGACTCGAGTCAACGACTTGGATTTGAGTCCGACTCGACTACCTTCTTCTTGACAATAACTTGACTCGGACTTTGCCTGTTAACGAATTGGACATAAATATACACTTAATTCGCCTTTTTGCAAAGTCAAACTAACACAAATCCAGAAACGAATCATTAAGTTGTATTTAGTTCTATAAGATTCCATACACGATTTTTAAGACGTTTCTGATAAACATAACATGACACAATGATTCATTACAGATGTTATATACCACCATATATGTAAGTTGTATTCATCCTTTATAATATGACTTGATGTTGCGTGTGATGACACAACGAGTCACAGCACATACAAATTAGTTGTCTTATGTCTGAATGAACAAGTACTTGGTTTTCTTCTTTTGAAAATTGAATGATGCATTTATGCGTTACGCATGACTTAATTGACTTGGCGCCATTAGTGTCCGCTGATCGGTATATACTGCAATGTATTTCCTCCCACCCTTCTGTTTTGAAATGGCGAGCTTACGGATCGTAATGTAAACTATGGATAACATAAATGAACAGAGATTGTTAGTAGCATAAAGGAATATAAGTCAACTACCTTCAATAAATACGATTATTGTAGCAGAATATATTTACTTACTCTACTTAGCCTATTAATCTTTACATGTTGTGCAATAGAAGCATGTGACGGCCGGTTGCGAAAAGTTCTATTGCTTTATAGAGTGATGTCATACGCTTTAAAGCACTGGTACTGACTGTAAGAACAGTTCGTAACCTTTATTCTAATAGAAACGTGATATTTGAGTGCTTTTAAGCGGAACGTGAAATTACAGTACAGATTAAAAGAATGTCCCAACTGTATGCAAATGATGCATTATTGATGAAATATGTAAATGCCATTAGCGTTACTAATTACAATATCTGGACTAACAACTAGACTAACAAAGACAACAGCTCATTCCAAGCATGCACAACTGAACTAGTTGTAGAGTCAATATATATTGCTAGTGAAACAATGAGTACCAATAAGAAATTCTTCAAAATACAATATGGTAAGCGGTTGGCTTAAAATATCTTCTTTATATTGTGTTTGCCTGACGTTTCGATCCTAGCAGGACCTTCTTCAGAGGTTAAATGACAAGTAACAGTAACAGAAGGGGGTCACCTACAAGAGCAGGGTGCAATTCGGCGTGTTCGAATACAGGCTATCCGGCCAATATAAAGACACAGTACAAGAAATTCAACAACACATTCAATATAAGCTTGGTAATAAATTTAAAGGTATTGTCTGGTAGTTCTTAGAAGTTACCTTAAAAAACGATAAATAATTTTCCAAACATGTTTTCAAAATATGAGAACGCTAATGTTGCGTTTGACAGAGAAACGATTTTCTAATCGTGTAGGATGGATATTTCGAATATACTTTGAACAGTACAGTACAGAACGTGACGTCACCTTCGCAAATGCAGATTGCGACATAACCCACACTCCATACAGTTCGTACAGTAATCACAACATAAACCGCGTTTGAATACAGATGAATTTCTTCCTTCCTTTTTGGTGAAATTTCTTATAACTTATATATGTTTGAAAAAATCTTTAAGCCGTCATATATGAAGTGCATCGGAGATTTCGTGATTTTTGTGTAACACAAGATAAGTTTGAACAGCAAACTTCTCGTTGTTTATACATCGCGCTGTCCAGAACCAACGCGAAGAATGTTCTCATGAACGCTACTCTAACGTTTACAATCGAACAGTTCTGCGAAGCCTAAGCTTCTTGGTACTACATTCTGCTCTGACATCGATTCCACCAAGTTTCATCTTTCGGTGTTCCAAATACTTTTCAAGTTTCCTTTTACTGTAAAGTTGATCCGTGAATTTTATTTCAGCGATTTCGAAGAACAGTTTATGAACTGTGGTTTGAGTGTGAGAGTGTGTTATGTACAACGCTATGTACCTATACCAACTGGGCATGGTAGGTTGTATACTTTCGCGATGTGTACGTAATATATAATAGGCAATCACCTGTGCGTTTACACGCGAGAGTGTGTTTGCTGCGGTAATGGGAGGGCTAACTTCAAGTCGCTCGTTTTGCCTATTTGCCTGCAATAAGTCAATCACCAAATGATGCGTTCGGACAAACGGTGCTTTTGGTGAGAAACTAGTGACTTTAAAAAACAGATTTCTACAAGAAGAAAACTTCGAATGGGGACAATTTTCACATGGTTAGAAAGAAAAAATAGGAACTACGAAGACAATGTATCAAAATTGTCCACCAGGCAACTCCATTAATTATTCAAAGTGACACAAAGTTTCGTCTTCCTTTAATTAATAACTGGGTATAATGCTAAATTATCAATACCTTTGATTCAAATATTAACCAGGTATGAGCATGGAGCTCAGGTACTATACAAAGTTGTAACCATTTGCACGAGATTAGCAAATGTTGGGTACTTCTAAATATATTTTGTTTAACATTGTAACGCTTACTAAATACCCCAGCGGTTCGTTTACCCTAGAAAAGTTAAGTAATACCTCATACATAGATAACGTTGGTTTTACAACATACTTTTAAGAGTGGTTTCTTGTGAACACGATATTAAGAGTTCAAAGTTCAACGACATTCCATTGTCTAACGCTTCTCAGTATTTGTTTATGTTCAATTGTACACTTTTTTTTAATTTGGAGAGAAAGTGAATGTAGTTATACATATTCAAAACAAAAATCCATAAAAAAATTGCAGTGTGAAATTTCTTCCTTTTGGGTGGCATGCATTGATTTAAACAATCCTTTAATTGGTGTGTCAGGAAGGGGAGCTAGTTGGAAATACTGCACTACATAGCAGACCCCCTTCCTCCTTTCCCCTCCCACCTAGAAAAGAGTCAAGTTGTTGGAGTCTAATTGTCACAGTTATTTGGGGAGGGGGGGGGGGTTACTACAGTTGCACATGGTTTGGGTGTAAGTGAAATATGGTTACACACTGAATACATACACAATATATACAATATATACTGTCATATGTTACATAACATGGCACTGTTGGCATATGTAATGGTGAAACAGCAGCTAGTTACATCCTACTTGGTGAGAAGAAAAAAACCTAGGACATTGCACTAGACATTTGAAATATTCTGGACGAAAGCGAATGTGCTTTTAACATTACAGCATGTTATTTATAAGTAATGGTTTTATTCCCTCGATGTGACATAATTGGTCATGGCCTTTGAGACATCTACTGCAACAACTAGCAGAATATATTTTCTTTTACAATTGAGAGAATTATCTCACAAGAGATTAAACAGATAATTGCAACATCTTGCTTAAAATGAATGTGAACATCAATACAAATCAAACAATAATTTATTGGCTGCTTGTCGCCATTAGAACTCCTAAATATGATTGACATCATCGAGAGTTAAATTGTTGTGGACTAAATCTGAGGTAAAAAACACACTAATTGGTGAACTCAATGTCACCACTGCACCTACTTTGGAACCTTTCCTGTATTTCCTCAATAGAAGGTTTGAAACAGTTGTCGTTCCTGGCCAGATGTTTTTGGAACCATCAGGTCCAGGATCACTCATTTGTTGTAGAATTGGATTTTAAACACGGGCTGCTACAATTCTCTCCATGAACCCTGGTATGTAGCTGTAGTCCTTGGGTACTTTGACGGCTATTGGATGCCATTCATTGGTCGCCTTGGAATATTTTGCCGTCAATCTCTGACAGTACATAGCAGTTGCATTATTTTATTTTCACA
>KN891238.1:0-10021 GCA_000934455.1 Apostichopus parvimensis
TTCACAGGGTACACCAGCTAAAAAAAATATTTCATGGTCAGAAAATAGCAAAGACGATCTCAAATCAGCGGTCTTCACTTACGAGGAGGATGATAGTAATGACGAATACAACACAAATGATACTTACAGAGATAAAGTAAAAATAAGGAAGAAATCTCCTAAAATATCTACCATGTCTTCACACAATCAAAATTTACGCGAGACTCTTAATGCACGTCAAGTTAAAATCACAATTAACATGTTTATTGTTGTTGCTGCGTACCTAATATGCATCACTCCGTATATGGTTTGCTTAATAGCAGAGGTGTTTGAACAAGTCTTTCCTTATGTTGCTGTTTTCTACGCATTAAGTAATGCCATAAATCCAGCATTGTACGCTTGGAAACATCCTCAGTTTAGACAGGTATTTAAGCCTATGGTGCTCTTAGAATGTTCGAAAGTACCAGAACAGTCTAGACTGTTAAAGTTCCTTTTAGGTTCAAAAAATAGAAAAAACTTTATTAAGTAATGGTTATATCGGTGGGCATGTTAATAACATATATCAAAAGTATATCAACTTTATAAACTATTATAGGTAACATGTATCTGTTAAGAAGCCCCTCGATGGCTTGTATATAATAACTTTGTGTATACGACTACACGCGCGGGGGTGGGAAGGCGACCACATGCTTTCTTCTAGCACCAATTGCTTCATCAATACTCGCTAATGAGAAATGATGTCAGAAACAACTTGTTGAAGCCTTGAACATCTGAAGTGTAACGAAAACATTGAAGAAAGACGAAGGTCACTAAAACTGTATCATAATTGATTTTCATAATCTTACAGAAGACAAGTATTGCCTAAACTGGTAAATTTTACTGAATTATTTCATTAATATTTAATATACTTTTTTCAATCGGTACTTCGCTGGTTGATCGCCCTGAAAATATCAGTGATGTGGAAGTTGCTATCCAATTTAGTCGATCTTCTTTAGCAGCTTTAGTTGACAATGCACTTTTAAAGGATGACTTTTAGGTACAGAATTATGTTCGATATGTTAGACCATTAAAACGGACTGTTATCAGTTCAGGCTGTATGTTTATAACTCTTAAGTTTTGAGAAATGACCGTGTAGACAAGTGATGGTCATCACCTTCACAGTCCCGATGCAAGGGGACTGGGGTTGAGAGCGGATCAGTCATTCGGTAGTTTGGTTTTCGTGCCCAGGTTCTTTCCTGGGCGACTCTTTCTTAAAAAGTACCAAAGGTGCTCTCTTGTTTATATGAAGTTAAAAGAACATGCTGTGCTTTGAGCTCTGAAGTCCCTAGTGTCTCTGAAGCTTTAAAGGAGTATTCAGAGCTTTTATCTTATTCTAAAGGTGAATATCTTGAAACATCAGTAGCTGTAAAAACTGTAACATATCAAGACTAAACTTCTGCCTAAAGTCATGCTATACAACATAGGCTAAGAAGTATAGTATAAGCAAATCACTGCCGGTTCGTTGTAGAAATGATCGCATTGTCACATTTGATGTTCGTAAATTTGATTGTGGATAACTCTTATGAATCATAACATTCATAATATGACAGTCTTGCAGAAGAAAGGTAATTTTACGCTTGCCTAGCCCAGCTCGTAAATTGTCCAGTTGAATTGGGAACCTTAACAGTATTTTTCCCTCCGTACATGTGTATGTATTTATGACTACCGTAGCATGCACAGCGGAGAAGTGACCAACATACTCTGATCAAAAATATGTTTTGAAGACGTTATAATGCCGGTGTAATACATCTCTTTGAAGCAATTTTCTTACAATTGGATTTTTACAGTGATTTTCTTTTCATTGGCAATGCATAATACGGAAGGGGTTTGACAATATTATAAAACATATTTTACATATATACCTGGAAAGATTTTGTTACTTTATTCCACTAAATTTATATTTTTTTTTAGTATGAATGTTCATTTTTTATTCTTTAACATATACATAAATTGTCGCATATTTATATTGGAATAAAGGATTTTGACACATAAGATAATGTTTTGAAACATCACACATTTTACTTTATATGTGACTGATGAGAATATGTGCGGAGAATCATGCTCATATATGTCGGACAAATACACTCATGGTTAAAATTGGCAAAACCACTGATCCATTGTGCACTTTTTGTGGTGTGGCAGACGAGAGTTTAATTCATTTATTTTGGGAATGCAGCTTTACCCAGAAAGTATGGAGGGATTTTCAAATCTGGGTTCAAATCAAATTGAATATCAATATTGCAGTTAGTAAAGAGCTTGTTCTGTTTGAAAATTATTTGTACAAAGACTATGTGTTTAATAACATCCTTCTGGTTCTGAAATTTTGTGTTTACAAAAGTAAGGTTAAAAATGAGAAACCATCTTTTAACTATGGTAAAATTGATTTAAAGAATTTTTATTTAAAAGAAAAGTTTATGTATCAAACTAATTGTAAGCAAAATGCTTTTGATATCAGATGGCATAAGTGGAAATCTTTATTTGAAGTTTAATGATTTATTTGTTGTTGTCGATCATATTGACTATTGGTCATAAAGTATATGTTATTATGAATTGTAAATTGTTTGGACTCTTGTTGGAATGATAATAAAAAAAAAATAAAAAAAAATGCTCATATATGTCGTGGGCTCATATTCCAGTTTGCCTGTTCGATTCCATTTGTTGCCTGTAATGCTCATTGGAATCAAAGCGAAATCAAACTTCGGTCGAATACATAATTGGGCAGATACATTCTTTCGCTCTTTCTTTCTGGTCTGTATTGCCAACAGACGGAAGTTGATAAGTTGACGAGTGACCTTCGTGACCTCGTGCATGTGTTAAGTAACTTGTGATTGGGACCCATGTTTCAAATGGCTTTATAAATGAACGATGGAAATTGACCGGAAAGTTTTAAGCAAACTTGAAAAGAGCAAAGATGTCCTGCCCTCACTTGTTCGGACCCCGTTTTAAGAATGCGTGTAAGTGGTAATCTATCTTGAACGTTGATTAACGATAAAGAAATGCACAAAACTATGTTTGTATTGTGCGCCACGCTACTACTGTAAATATTGATTTATATATCCTGTTGTGGGCAGACTTACAGTACCGCCACACCCCCTATAAACTAATCCCCCGTCTTTATATTCATGAGCTACCTGAATAATTAACTTCCTCTGGTGTAGTATGTAAGTATAAAGCAGCTTCAATCACGTTGTTTTGGGATAATTTGTAGTTGATCGTCCTGTAGTTGGACTCGGCTTGATTATTTTACAAATCTAAACCATTGCCAAATAGTGGTACACTGATCATTTACAATCAGAGATAAAACTTAAAATTTCCTTAAAGATTGCAAAGTTAATTAAACATTAATATAGACATGTCGTCATCACAATGATACAAATTCGGCTCTTGCTATAACAACAATAAACCGGCATTTGTACTGCAATCTTTCATGCACATGCACGCTTTACCCACCCTGCTGAAATATTGTGAAATTTATTATAGTTTATTTTCGATGCTACCGTATTCGATACTAAAATGCCACGTGAAAGCAGTGAAATAATAAATAATAAATCATGTATATATGTTGCATTTCCAGCCATCCACAGAAAACAGAGGGCTGGTGTTGAGTCCCAATCATTTTTTATTTTTTTTTATTTTCGTTTGCTATTCCCATCCCGCCACCAAGCATATTGACAATTGGTTATTTAGTACATGCTTATAATTATGAGAGCTGTGTAGCCCATCTTGTTCATTGTCGTAACCTGTACTTGTGACTACAATATGACCATTACTGTCTGCAGTACAGTGCGTTACATGCATCACCAGTAGGAATTTGTATATGTATATATTATGAACCCTATATACGGTCACGTTAGTCTGGGGTGAGGGGGAGTGAAACTCCCAGTGAAAATCAAAAGTCTTTTTCAAAATTGGAGCCGAATCCTGCGTCGAATTACAACCATTAACGGAAGATTAATATACAAAATGAAGAAGAATAAAACAAATTTGTCTCTCAGTTTCTCTCTTGCGTTGCATGTCCCAGAGTTGGATAATATTAGGTTACCAATGAATGCATGCTGAGGCTTCGCCCCATCGCTTTTGGCTTGTGTTACATTCCAGGGAACAGTTTTTCCTCTTTTTAACATGCCTCTTTTGTAGTGTTTGAAAGCTACAAGAGAATAAGAAATATTTAAAAACTCAGCTCCTCCCCCTCCCCCCTCCCTCCCTCTAGAGGCTCAGACATACATTCCACAGAACTTTACATCCTCTTTCTGCATCCGACTGTACTCTGAGCTTATAAGAGTGTGTAGTTGTAAATATTAAACAACTGACTGTTTTTGTTGGTCTGATTTTGTACACGTTGCTCGGCCAGTCAATCAGTGAAGTCGGTCTCAAAATAGCTAGTCAGTCTCAAACAACGCTCTACAACAACCTTGAAAAATTGTTAATGTACAACCATCCCTCGACACTTCGATTCCAAGGTAACATTCCCCCCTAACTGTTACATGGTACTTTGATCCCCAAAAAGTTGTTCTTGGACTTAGGTACTCATGCAGTGCGAGAAAGCTTTAGTACTCTACGTCGAAATACTTGGTACTGGACGATGGCACGGGTAAATTGAACCAGTATTAGTAAATTTATATCATAGGCAACATTCAACAGCACAGACGAATATACAATAATAGAAGAGAATTTCACAGTGGAAACAACCTTTCTTGTGCAATTAGTTTTGGCCAACTGATACGTCAAATGAAGTGGTTGAATGAAACGAAGGACACAACTTTTATCGGGTCGGAGTCAAAGGTCTTTTAGGTCAAAGGTCAAATTGGCAAAAAAAAAGTGGGTCGCAAACTCATTGACCATAAGTCTAATCACGTTCAAACTTGATGGGAAGGTGCCTGACCATGAAAACTCGTGCCTGTGTGATTGATGATATCATAGGTCAAAGGTCAAATGTCAGATAACCCCAAAACTGTATTTTTAGCCATTACCTGTTTGTCGACAAACAGGTAATGGCTAAAAATACTGATCAGTATGTTGGAAAAGGTAATTAAACCAAAAGATATATAGAAAAGAATGGGACAAATTTTAAAAGAGTACTTATGTGGTTTTTTAGGGTCGAGGTCGAAGGTCAGTGTAGGTCAAAGGTCAATTTGTCCTAAATTGTTCGAAAAGGTGTGTCGCAAACTCATCCTAGACCGTAAGTCAGATCAAGTTCAAACTTGATAGGTAGGTGCCTGCATGTAAACTTGTGCCTGCGTGATTGATGACTTAATAGGTTTAACGTCAAAGCTCAGAAAATTGAAGTTGAGCCATTTCCTGCTTTGTCAACATGTAGAAAGAAGGCATTAAACCACACGATATGCAGAGAATGATGGGATGAATGATTTTAAATGGTGCAGATGTGGTGTTTAGGTTCGAGTACAAAGGTCAACTAAGGTCAAAGTTAATTTTGTTTTAATTTGTTCGAAAAAGTGTGTCGCGAATTCCCCCTACACCGTAAGTCCGAGCAACTTCAAACTTGGTGGGTAGGTGCCTGACCATGTAACCGTGTGCCTGCGTGATTGATGACGTAATAGGTCTAACCCTCAGAGGTAAAAACCTTAACAATTGGTGTTTAGCCACTTTCTGCTTGTCATAGCATCAAGAAAAAGGCCATTAAACCATAAGATATTTAGAGAATGATGAGACAAATACTAGATTATTCATTTTGGATGTTGATGGTTAATTTGAAGAACAATGTAGGTCAGAGGTGAAATTGGCCAAAATGTGATGCATTGCATGAAACAACAGTGATGTGGTTAGGTAATATCGTTTATCTACTAAAATTTAAACCAAACTATGCGTTTAACAAATGAATTCCAGCCTATTAACAAATAATCCAACCAGACGCATTCAGAAGTTACACAACATTCACTTCTGTCATAGAGTAGGTGAGGCAACTATGGAACGCGAAAAGGACCACAACATATGATGATGTTAATGATGATCTAATTTTATACGTTCATGTACTAAAAACTTACGATCATGTACTAATTTTATACGTTCATGTACTAAAAACTTACGATCATGTACTAAACATATACGATGATGTACTAAAAAACTAAGATGTACATCAAAACATATACGATGATGTACTAAAAAACTAAGATGTACATCAAAAAATGCGATGATGTACTAAAAACGTAAGATGTACATCAAAACATATACGATCATGTACTGAAAACTTGTGATGATGATGAAAAAGCGGAAGTTACAAAAAAGTGGCGTATGAATAACCATTATTGTCGTTTGAATACGCGTATGAATATCCATATATAACTGTCTCTTGGGGCGGTGCTTATATTGGATGAATACACGGGGTCGCTATTATTTTGCTCCGTGGTACGAAGGTAAGTCTCAACGTACGTAGTCATATATACTTTCGTCGAAATAATAATACATGTAACGTTAGGGCTAGCCTATGCTTTAGTATATAGGCCTGCCTTACTTAGCCTACGCGGGATTTTTAAAATAAAACAATATACTACTACTGGTAACTGAAGGGAAAATGGACTATGGGAGGAATATGGACCACCAAATTAGATTTCTACTTGAAGAATTGTCAAAAAAAGCGGTTTTCATGACTTAAATGGTCAAATCAGGTTGAAGGTAAGAATGAAATGTCTTATTTCAGGGCATAATGTAAATTTGGGACGAGGGGAAAACTCTCATTCCTTTCCAGAGAAACTATTTTATGACAACAATCATGGCATTGTCATAGCGTTATAGCATGAATTATCGAACAATCCATTGGCATGAGTGTATAACTCCCAATGGAGAACAGGTTCTTGAAATTATTTAGTGTGCAGGTAAAACGGTTTTTGACACTTTCAGTGTTAACATGATAGGCCTATAGTTACGCAAAACTGGTATATATAGAGTTCGCTTACTCAACCATGTATACACTAGCTTTAATGATAGCCTAGTCCTATATAGGCTAAGGCCAGGACTCAATACATCTAATAAATGCCTGATTTGTCCTAATTCTGGTTATATGGATCCATAATTCAGGAATGATGGATGGATCAAGTCCCATACAGGCCCTCTTGTGGAATTCTAGGATATTCCACTCAATTTTAGGCACTACTTTATTTTTGAAATCCTTATACAAGCCTATGTATAATATATGGTATAATTACATTCCCAAATGTGTTTCCTGTATATTAATCCTTGAATAATATAATTAATTACAGTTAGGGTTGGAGTTAGGGCTTAAGGGTTCTCACTGTGGCAAAATAATAAACAATTGCTCAATTCTTTTCAATTCAGAATGCCGTCAAAGTATGTGCGGACTACTAAACGTTCATCATGGTCAGAGGAAAGTACATGCGACAAGCTGTGATGAAAGTAAGACAAGGTATGGGGGTGTTGTCAACTGCTAAGGAGTATGGCGTACCCGTTTCTACCTTGAGGCGCATAGCCAGGGGACCCAGCGAGAACTTCAAACCAAGTTTGGAAAGAGGTTCTACTTTGGGAAATTTAAATGAAAGTGACCTAGAAAAGTACTTGTTCAAAATGGAAGCCCTTGGGTTTGGACTATCGAGACGTGATTTGAAATCACTGGCTTTTGAATATGCAGAAGTGAATAATATCAAGCATAGTTTTAACAAGGAATTAAAGGAGGCAGGTCGATACTGGTTGGAAGGTTTCCTCTCTCGTCATCCTAGGTTGTCTTTACATAAATCTGAAGGCCTTTCACGGGCCAGCTCAATGGGCATGAACAGAACTCAAGTAATGAGTTTTTTTGAGTGTCTCGAGGATGGTCTTCACCCGGGAGGGTTTTTAAAAAACCTGAGAGATTATACAATGTCGATGAAACAGGCCTTGCTTTGACAAATAGACCGGGTGAAATAATTGCATTAAAAGGGAAAAGGACAAATAGACCGGGTGAAATAATTGCATTTAAAGGGAAAAGGTCCATTGTCAGCATCACTAATGCAATAAAAGGAGAGAATGTGACAGTAGTGGCATGCTGTAGTGCCTCTGGTCAATATCTACCACCTTATGTTATCATGAAGGGGAAGCGAAGGAAGGAAGAATACGCTGATGGCTTACCGCCTGCATCCAAGTTGAACATGTCAGATTCTGGATATATAAATACTGATTTGTTCTTAGATTGGCTTCAGTTTTTCAGACAGCATGCAGTAGCTGGCAAGGTAGTGCTCATTATTGATGGGCATGCGTCACATGTAAAGAGTGTGCGAGTAATTAACTATTGTAATGAACATGACATCGTGTTGATGTGCCTTCCAGCACACACCACAAAGTACCTACAACCTCTGGACAGATCTGTATTCAAGCCGCTAAAATTGCACTACGACTATGCAACAAACACATGGATGAAGCGAACCCCAGGAGCATCCATTACAAAATACAGATTTTCAAGTTTGTTTAATGAAGCCTGGGGAAAAACTGCTACAATGGCAAATGCTGTGAGAGGCTTTAAGGCCTGTGGTATTTCACCTTTTAACCCCAATGCAGTCCCTGAGGAGTCCTTTGCACCATCTGAAACTTCAGAAAGAGCCACACAAGAACCTGGTTCAAAGGAAATACAGACAGAGACCGAACCTGGTCCAAATGAACCGGAGACTGAACCTGGTCCAAATGAAGAGGCCACATCAGAGATCAGAGAAAAGGAGCCTACTAGCCTCCATCCGCCTAATACAAGCTTCGAAGACATTTTGCCCGCGCCACAATATGAGCGACCAACTACAAGTACTGTAGGTCTATAAGGAAGAAGCAGAAAACTGGAGAACTCTCTACTGCAGCATACTTAGAAGAGATAGAAGAACTAGAAAAACAACCTAAAAACAAGCGTAGTTTAGCAGCAGCTAAGCCAGCTCATGTAGCGAAGGGAAAAGGAAAGACAGGAAAAGGAAAGGATAAATCAAAAAATGTCACCAGCATCCCAGTTGGAGCTTCCCATGATCCTTCAAATTACTGTTGGATTGCTTTGAATTCTTCTATGATGATGTTAGAAATGCTCAGTGGGTACAGTGTCAGGAATGCATAAAATGGGTGCATGAAAAGTGTGGAAATCAAGCTGGGAAAAGGGGATTTGTTTGTGAAGAGTGTTTGTAAGCCATGTCATAAGTCCTAGTAGTGGTGGTTTCTTTTTTCTGTATTTTCTCTGAACAATAATGATTTACTAACTAGTGCAAAAGGGATATTGAAATTAAATGTACTATAGTTACACAATTTCAAACATTCAGAATACAATGTAACAATGAACCTCTTTTTTTTTCGTGGATGATTTTTTGTGACGTTTTGTGTGCGTTACAGTTGTTACCTGTCACTTACTTGTTAACTGTTACTTAAATACTTGTTAAATATTACTTAAATAAAAATCACCATGCTCTATACAAAGCTTTGATAATGATCTCATTTTTCTGCATTACCTGTCCATGCAGGTAAAATGGACTACGGCAAGTGTGTTGTGGTCCATATTACCTGCACATGCAGGGAAAATGGACTACAATGACCATCGACTTTTGACCCCCTGTCTAGGTCAAACAATGAACTCAGTGAACCAACCAAAACCAAAACTTGATTGACAATGATGTCAACTATACATGGCCAAAAAAAGTTCCTCCAGGCCACTATCTATAAAAATAATTACTGAAAAATACCTTAAGTGGTCCATTTTCTCTTCAGTTACCCTACTAGCTATAAGAAATGGATTCCCAAGATGCTACAGAAAAACGAATAGAGGAGTTTGTTAAAATGGGCTTTACTAATAAGGAAATGGCAGATATGCTCGATATAAGCGTAACAACGTTGAAACGCATTAAGTTATCCTTGGGAATTAGGAAGAAGGATGTTACTTCAGTTGTAACTGGTGAGCATATCATAACTAGCATACTAGCACATAACTTTAAGGCCTAAGGCAATGCCTACGTACAGTACAGAATTTACTTTACTAACAAGTTAGTACTACTAGTAGTAGTATAGCAATCTGCATGTCGTCAATTGTTCTTGTTTA
>KN891239.1:14317-28308 GCA_000934455.1 Apostichopus parvimensis
CTTTCATTTCGCGCTCTGCTGCCCATTTCTGCTCGCACGACTGAATAAACCGGTGAAGTTCAGACACCTTTCTTGTACATTTATTTATAGGGTTGCGAGAAGTGGTGGGGTTAGGCGGGGTGGTCAGAGAATGTTGCTAAAAGTACCTAGCATCAATGGTCAAAGGTAAACGCAAACGGGAATTTGTTTGCTTAATATACATAGAATTGAAATACACATAATCACGCAGGCCCCTCGAATAAGTTTCTTTAAAGTTCAACCATCATTATGTTGTTACATAGATGTTTTTTTCTGGCTTGGAATAATCAGTTCTTTTTTCAAGGAAAGCCTGCACTAACCCTTAATTAGTGAGTAGTTGTTTTTACATAGCATGACCAAGTTATCAAAGCTTTTGTGATAATGCTATGAAAAATATTGCTTTTTTATTACTATTATCACATTAGATTGATTATCTCGTAATTATACAATTCGATCTTTATGGACGATAACGATAATTTTGTTACATCGACCTCCTTCTTGCTAGGAATAATTAGTTTTTATATTATTCCATCTTTATGGATGACTTGTGTCTGTGTGTGTGTGTGTTTGAGCAAGTATCCATTAAAAATAACAGTACTTTTCAAAAGCAATGACACAGTTTAGACTATACAGTTATGGGATGTTATAAATTCATCTGCAAGTAGCTGGGTATAGAGTATGCTTCTCTCTAAATAAGATACTGAGAAATATAAAATAATATTTCTTTCTTTCTTTCGTGTGATGTATACTTGTGATGATTCATTGCTTCTTGTTGTAATATACTCTGTAATCTTACTGTCTATACCTCTAATACCTCTGTTATTGAGATTATGATATTGATAACGTTCACAAGCATACTGTGTACATTGAGAATAACCGGTCATTAACATATTTAATCATATAATCATTCTGTGGAACAAAGTACTTAATTAGAATCCATCAAATCAATTTGGGTTTTTGTACAGATTACCTTCACATGCAACACATGCTGTGTTTATACATTGGTTATAACTATGTTAAATAAAGCCTCTAATACTATAATCATTCCATCTGTACGAAGCAGAATTAATAAGAATTTAACAGAGCTATATGGAGATTGTTCCATGGATTAGTTTCACACGCAACACATCATGTGTAAACGTTGATTATGACTGGCCAATAACCTAAGTGATACCATAGCTTTGCCATCTGGACGAAATAAATTGTCATATAAAGTTCAAACCAAGTTCAAAGGTTATGACTGAAAGAGTATTGTAATGTTGCACAAGATATGATCCAACTAATGTGTTGCAAGGATAAACTGAAATGGATATCTTCCGGAGGTCAGCATGCAACTAAAATTAGCTCTCATGGTAAATCTAACATAAAAACGTAATCATTAAATAGCGGGAGAATGACATCCACAAACGTCTCTCCCTACTATAAGATACGGCAATCTCGATCGGTAGATTGTGTATCATACCAAGAATTCCAATACTCCCCACGTCATCATCCAGTTACCATGGCTACCCATGTAGAGAGACGGCTTCCATGTATCCTTCGCACGTGGAATATCTGGAGTTCACTGGTAAAGGATTTGAGCACCAAAACATTTGCAAATGACTCTCTGCTTGGTGATAAGATTATTTACCATCCGACCGGCTTTTCTCGACGTTGATTTATTTTAAGTAACGAAGAAAGCCCTCCTTCTTTCATTTAGAGATATCAGAGCTATTTATGGCTTCCCTGGTTACTGTATAAATTATCTGACTGGAAACTGTTCAAGTTTTGAAAAGGACAAAGGTGCAAGAATATTAATCATTTACTTGATAGCTCGAATGAACGTCAGAAAAGTAATCACGAAAAACGGGAGGGATTTGATTCGACGAAGAAACAGCTTATTACCACCAGCTTCTTTTTTACTCTGGGGTAAGTTCATCCCCGAGATGCAAATTAATTGCTTCGTGCAGTAACCATTTCTGTCGCCAATGCTTCCATCAAGTGTAAGTGCATTCGTCTAGAATTTCGGTAGAGTGACAAAGGCAAGAGGGATTTGTCGAGAGGTATCATCGTTTATATGATACGGTATATGTACCTCTTGTGCATAGAGTGCAAACATCATTGTGGGAAGCCTGCTGTGAGGTTACATGATCCGTTAGCGCAATACGAAATATCTCTTTAAACCTTCCGACAGATGTAGGTTACACTAAATAAATATATGAATGGATGTAATTGTAGCCTAACACGAATTGGTGTGATGTAATATAAAACCTACGTTACATACAAAACCCGTTGGGAATCAAAAATACAATCGCAAAGAAATTATTAGCGGCAAGAAATTAAGATTTGAAAATTGGTGAAATGAGACAAACGTCGGCGTTAAGTTAGCTTTATAAATCCAAGTTCTTTGATTTGTGTAGGAGATGTGAAAAACAATGCTTTTTGGTTGTGGTCTCAAAGAATCAAAACATACATACTAAAATACGTAATTAATAATCGAATGTTGTGCGTCGCTGTACATATACGATTACATAAATGTTTTTATTTTCTCTGAAATGAAATCTTTCCATGTAAGCCGCAAAAGCTGACGTAAGAAGTACGAGTAGAGAAAATATATAGATAGGCTAAAATGTTTTTTTTTGAGCGTTGAAGACGAAATTTTAGCAGAAGAAGGTACACGTAACAAGAAGTACCTTGACTATAGTTGTTGTTATGTATACAAATTTAAAAGTTTACATTATGCTAAATAAACTTTACATAGTTAATTAAGGCAATTTAAGATATTAAATTACAGCACTATAAGTAAAACATGGTTGCTTTGAAGTTGATCCAGAACTATTGAAAAGCTGATGAAGATCGACCCTTTACATTAAATTGTCCTTTCAAAATATTATTTTACGACCTTGAATCTGTAATAATCTATATAACGTTTAATACTCCCAACTCCCACGGCAATTGATGCTTAGCTCTAGTGGCTCAATCCCGGCACGGCGGCACAGCAGTTTAAGCTTTATATCTTACCGTTGATGATATTTGGAGATTAGGAGGTTCGGACGAAGCTAAATCCGTCGCGTGGTAATGCTTTGTATACACAACCTGCATTATTTGCTGGTTATTTACGTCAACGATGTCTTCATCTACGTACTGTGGCACAAAGACATACCATGCATGTATCGCTAACGTCATGCATGACTTACTGAAATGTGTTTGTAATAAAAAATAATCAAAAGTACATGACGTGGTTTCCCCTGATATTTTTAATGATAAGTTTTTTTTTCTTCCGTAAAATGCGATGTTTTGCTTCACATAAAGGACGGTTCTAAAAGTGCTTCATCCCTAAAAAAAGGGATTCAAACCACACGGGATCTCTCTTTGGATCATTGAAAGACAGTCAGCATATACTCAATTTAATTATATTTACTTTGGCGATGTTTCCTGCAGACATGAGCTCCCCATACCTGCCTGAAATACCCCATGTTTATCATGAATCGACATTTAGACACTTTACCACAAAGTCACCAAGAAACTACAGGAAGTGGCTCAGTTTGAAAACAGCGCTTCGGGATTACTGAGTGACTACCCTAGGGTTCTTGAGGAGTTTGTGCTAACACTATTTTGTTTGTAAATACTTATACAATAACGAACATGCCAGCGACCTTTCATGGAAGTGCTTGTTGTTCTTTACAATGATATAGTCTTAACCGTGGTTACCCAAGCATGGTGGTACTTTAATAAAAAATATCTGACATCGCCTTTTATAGGTACTTCATCCAAAAAGTTGGATAGCAATTTATGAGTTGGAGGGGCTGGTTGCCGTATCGGTATACCTGTATACCGAGCGTGTCATGTGTGACACGAAACTTTCTTAATGAGATGAAACGGTCTCTAACTTAAATTTAAATTATGTCCTTCTTTAATGACGTAATCCTTTGGATCGTAATCCTTTGGACGTAATCCTTTGGACAAAGGGGTATCCAAGTAGGTGTAAAGATTATACATGACTTGTATAAGAATGTTACCATTTTTATGATTTGAAGCAACTTTCGATAAGTAGTAAGCTGCCCTTGCATATAACATTTACTACAATCACGGTCCGTCAGCACTCAAATGCTGAGTGAAATCACGCTTTTACTGCAATTGATTTTGCGTGCCAAAGTGAAAATGTTGATAATCAACGATAAGCAACACTTTAAAGGTACTAACTCAAATGCCGAAAACTGGAATATTAGATTATTTGGGAAGTAACAGTGCTACATTTTGCGGTGCATTGTCCATTTGTTATACTGAAATATCACATTACAAATATACTCTATATACAAAACTTCACAAAGTCTAAAGGATGTTTCGTCGCTCATTCAGAAAATTCATTGTTTCGGCTAATTTGTGGTTAAATAAAGACATTTCTCGGATATTGAGGAAGTTTTTTAGAACCTCCTGACGGAAAGCCGCAGAAAGTTTTGCTCGGGCCTCACTTTGCCCATCGGTGATATGTGTAGTGCAGTGGAACTGATGTCATGCCTCTAGCTGATCAGAGAACCGCTTTGACAAGGGAGTGAAGTGTGGCCCAAAGGTTCGCTCTTATATAGTGCAGGAAGTTTCAATAAAGTATCATCCAATTGACCCAATTCGGAAACTCAAATTGTATTATACAATCCATGTTTTATTCACACATGGGTATCACTATATATGGTTATATTTTGATATTTTCGATATTTCGATCACAGTTCGTGCTTCTTTCATGTTTATATGTTTAGTGTTTACCTTATTTATGGTCATGTAGTATTCTTTCTCTCTGAAATGCATATTGATGTTTCATTAGATTGGAAGTCTCCTAACGTGTTGTTTTCCATTTTGTCCATGGCCTTGATTTCGCCGTCATTTGATATTTACCAGTGTAGAGGAAGCAATATTGGCGGTAGGCGAAAAATCCGGCACCGCTTCCTTTATGCTTGTGGGAGATTTGAGTTAACCTGACGAAGTGATAGAGAAATTTGACACTACCGAGAATGGTAAATTTAACTGAAAGTAAAGAGAGTCAACATAGAAAACAAAATATAATTTCTAAGAGGCCTTTCAAAGTAATACTTCGAGGCTTCAAAAATCATGAGATAATTCAACATCGTCCAATAACGTCAATTTTTGTAGGGTCTGAAATGCAATTTGTTTCCCGTAGCTGTGTTTGTTCTTTCAATCATTTCACGGTGGAATGTAAACAGTGTGAAACAACGTCATAGTAATCATGGTAAAAGCTTCTATATTGTAGAATTAACATTAGCAAAATCCATCTCCATTACATGTAGACTTATCCAGTAGACTTACTCAAGTCGTTGTGTTTTAAGGAACATTAATTCTGCGTTATCTCCTAAATATGATGGAATAGAGAACTGTCTTACCTGTTTGGGGTAATTGGCTGATCACAATTATCTCTATCACGATAACCAACGATGGTGCAGGTTGGATTTGTGTCCCTCTAAGTAACACGTTTATTTTTATCTTTGAAGTGTGATCGATGCGGATGGTCTGAGCCAGAATTCATGACCCAGTACACAAATTTGATTAGGAAGCCAATCCATCTGGGCAACGGCGTTAAAGTCCTCGGAATCGGTGCTACTTCTTACCATTCCATGACAGATTATTTAAGTTGACAAGAAAAGAGGAAAGTTTTTAACACGTTGAGGAAAGATGCGTGATACGTTTGAGGAACGCGCTTACGTTCTGTGGGAGAACCATACATTGAAATTGACGCTGTCACGTGTTAATGTCATACAGTGTATGAACTTAACTTGTAAACCATTTTGCGAAATAATGTGATTAAAGTATACATTTCAAATTGTACATTTCAAAAGTTGACATTTCTGAAATATTCGAATTACCTTTAACGATCTATTAAGAGAATTGCGCACATATTTGCGCCGATTAGTATATGGATTAGGTAGGTTGAGGTGGGCTCGAGTGGGTTGGAGAATAGGTATCAAATACTGTCCTGTTCGTGTCTAATGTATGGTATAGGATCAAACAACTTCCACCCAACCCCACTGTACTACATAAATGACTGCTCCGCATATATACATTGCAGTGATGAAAACAGTAACAACAACATCATAAACAACAACAACAACATAAACAAAAACAACATCTTTAATCTGATATTTCTGGCCTATGATAAAAAACTTAAACGAACTTTCCTTTCAATATTCTATTAGCATGTCCGTTCCCTTTGGCTTTTTTATCATACTTTATAAGCTGTGAAGGGCATAATTTGAATTTTAAAGCTCTTTACTGTATTTCTTTATTAGATGAAATCCGACCAGTTCATAAGACCGTAAAGGTCACTCCAAAAATGTCAAGAGTCACGTTTTAATGTAATTAAGAAGTGTTGACGTTATTTGAAGGTGTGAAAAATCTATAAGTAAATGAACCAATCCGTTGATGGGAGTTGAAGTGACCGCTGAAGGGAAACTGGCATAAATTTTTGCAAACTTCGGGCGTTTTGTAACGTAATTTTCCCATTTTCCCTGGCTATAAAATAGTATGGGCTAATTATTACCTGACTTTAGGACTAGAACCAAGTAAGTGTAGCCTAATGTGAGTCAAAGTAAGATCTAGACCCAGTGAGATACCTTGGTTATCTCGCAAAGTGTAGAAGAAGACCTATACTTTCAGTGAATGTTATTTTATAGAATTAGATTTACGGCAACTTCGCCAAGGAAACAAGCATGAAGCGAAACAATTTGCATTTTTTTCTTGTCACTCTGTTGTTTCGGGAAGGTCAGCATCGAAGGAGGCATGCAATATCGTAACCTCCTTGCAATCCATATATGGAAAACCAGTCAGTTTAATTGATTAGATTTATATTAATGTACATGGAATTCCATGGCAACTGCAGGCCTATAATTTCACAAGACTTTAACCACCTGCTAAAACAACATGCCTGTGTATAATAAATCTACTAGCTAAAATCAATTCCCACTTGCTTCTACCTTGAATTAACACAAAAGCAACATTAGTTTACACTGGTTAACAGTGAAATGAACTGGCATTTAGCTTTCAAAGAGACTGTATTTTCAAGGCCTCAAATGTGTGTGAGAATTGCGTTAGCTGATAGCTCATTGATTATAAGTTGATTTTAAGTGAAACCTGTTTGCATATATGTAAGGAAATTGAAACAATTAATTTATCGGGGTGTCAGCGGAAGCTCACAGGACCTTGACATACACGGTGGAATTTGCACTAACATATCATATTATACAACGATGAAAGTGAGAGGTAATTGATGGATTTGTGTGACATATTTCTGAAAATCAGTTTGGAAAGATGCATTGTGGGTAACTCAGGCGGTAGCGCACATGACTTCTACTCTCTGTAGGTTTTCTGTGTTTTATTTGTTTCTGCATATAAAATGGAATGACTCAGACATACAAGCATCACCAAAATTAGTATATTATATACATATTCTCAAAGTTTAATGCATATTGATGTTAATCATTGTTTTAATTTAACGGGATGTAACCTGTGTTGAGGATTACTGCAAACAGTTTGAATAGACTGACCGCCCTCAACCATTTGTCATTTCCCTTGGCAACAACAGACTATCACCACAGCAGTCAATCGTGATCATAGAGAGATGACCCATATTACGACCATTATTCTGAGCAGCTGTTGCCTTTTGTTTCAAGAGTCACTAATTTGTGGAACTCTTATACCAGTCCCAATGTAGAGGAGCTTGCAGGGATTATATTTCAATGGGTAATTTGTTACCTTGGTGCCATTGAAAACAGCGCAATAAGTGTATTCAGTCCTTGCGTACGAAACCATACTGGTTAGAGTAGCCAAAAATGGTGGTAACAGGCAAGCTGTATATGTCAGTTCATGCTAAACAAGATTCATGCTGCAAAAAAAAAAAAAACACCGTTAAAAATGGCTGTGTTCGTAAAACCATGTGAAACAAGATTTGTTATTTTGTTGTTATACTCATGTTGTAAGATGTTGATGTTGCTTTTAAATGTTAATCAAACAAGATTCAAGTTTAATTTCTGTAAGTAAGGAGTATTTCATCATCATAAAATGGATGCCTGGTTGTGAAAAGGAATATGATAATATGTACACATCCTCTAAAAATGTGTGCTCGCACAATGTATTGACGTGCACGTTCATTAATCATTATCAGAGAAAGATACCACTATGTAATTTAGACACATCTCTAATCGTGGTAAGAATATTAACACATACTGATTAAAATTAAATTTGGATTTAGCAGGGAACCTCTTACACCCTCAAGTAGATTGGATGTATTTAACTTGGTTTCTTTCACATTTTCTGTAGTAACAATTATATTTATGATATTAAGTGGTTACCATCCAACTAATGAAAATATTATTCAATTATGCAAATTTGAAAACATGGCATGATTGGATGAGTCACCAATTAACAAACAGGTGGAAAGGTTTTGCTTGTGTCTTGCTGTCTTTTGTAAAAAAGTCTTCAGATTGATTTTTTAATTACTCACAAAGACGGTAGCTTAAGTTGTTTTAATTTGGGTGCGACAAGGAAATATTGAAATATCTTATGAGGGTTGATTGATTATTAATTCTGTAAGAAACTTAAGTTTAATAGAAATCCCATGCAAAATCTTACCATTTTATATAGGCAACGTCAAATTTTCACAGTAAAATTGTAAAAGAAGAAGAAGAAGATGTTTTCATTTGTGTTGTGGTTGTGTCCTTTACATACTTTATATTTTGTGGTAATGCTTGTAAGCCTCTAAACGTTTTGAAGCTATTCAACCAACTGTTGGGTATAATAAAAATAGTCAAATTTTCGGTAAAACTGATACTGTTGTTTTACCACTATTGGGCAGTTTACTAACCAGCTGTTGGGCAGTTTTGGTTGGGCAGAATGGTTGGGTCAAAAGGTTTGCCCAATTCTGAGTAATTTTTTTAAGCAACTGAGTTTGGCACTTCTTTTTACCCTATTACGGTATTTTGACATACGGAATCAGCGTTGGGTAAAAATAATGCCCAGGTTGGGTAACGTTTTACCCAACAGTTTTTAGAGTGTAATATAGACAGTTGGGCAAGATTATTAGTACTCGTATAATCGCGGTTAGAATGTTGTACTCATCAGCTCATACTCGTACCCGAACCAACTGACCAATGGGAAATATTAATCGTAATAATCTAACATTGTTACATTCATAATATAGGAGTCTGATATATCTGACCGATGTAGATGTACGCGCCAACAGGCGATTGTATCGCAAACCGATGACCAAGGAATAGTCCAAACAAGCTTACCAGCCAGTGGGGAGATAAACATTGATATATGCATTGTATCGTTAGTATGTTGTACTCATCAGCTCATACTTGTACCCGATCCAACTGACCAATGGGAAATATTAAGTGTAATCGTACTCATATTGTTAATTCCGTAATGTAGGAGTCTGATAACTGACCGATGGAGATGTACGCGTCAACAGGCGGTTTTATCGCACACAGGTGACCAAGGCATAGTCAAACTAAGCTAACCAGCCAGTGGGGAGATAGCATGCATGTATTAGTGTACAATCCCGCATAGGGACCTTAGCAACAGATCGAATGCCCTTATCATTTCAATATAGCTTTTCGAATTCTCGTTTTCATACGCTTCCGATTGATCATACACCTTCGTAATAGAAAAAGATAATGACAGTACTTATTGAATTTCATTTTATTCTCAACATTTCATCCGGTCCAGACTATTTATCATATCAGTATCAATCATATTTGACCCCCCCCCCCCAAAAAAAAAATAGTATAGCGTTAGCATTAAAAATAAAATGAAAACAGTGTACTCAAAATAGTTGCGTTGAACAGTCAGAGTGTAAATATCGGACATTGATGTTCTCTAGAGACCTGTAGTGGAATATACACTTATAAAATAACTGTATTTCTCCCCTACGGCTGTTCTCGTCTTTCCGTCATTTCGACCACAGTCAGATGAAAAGAGGAAGTGGCATTTTCTTTACAAGAAGAACACAGCGTCACAGCTGCAAGTTCTCCGCCGTAGAATGTGTCGCAAAAGTAGCAAGAACAGAGACACAACCCAACCTAATTACCATGTTGTGTAAAGATGTTCTTACCTTTTGTTTGTTTGTGTGTGAGTGTGTGTACAGATTCCTCCACAAGATCTGTTGCATGAAAATCTTCTTGTGTATCGCATTGTTTATTCAGTTTTCTTCACTTGTTTATTTTATTTTATTTTGATTCTTCAAGCTAAAATGGAACCTGGCGTATATTCTTCATTTTCTTTAACAAAATATCTACATTGCTCGAAGCGTACGTCGATCAATTCACTACATAACTTCCGGTTTTCCACAACTATCGGAAACCCTGTAATGAAAATACCGCCGATGGCAAATATTGAATCTCGCATCAAATCCATCAAATTTCGGTAAACTAATGAAACATTTAACTGAGCTGCTCCTTTTTATGATCTATGCATTGAGTCGCGCTCGCCATAGATAAAGTACACAACATTTCAATATTTGAAAGGAAGGAAAATGGGGTGGCGGGAAGGGAGTAGTTTATTCCAACCTTTTCCGTGTAATGTAGAAAATCCATTACTCATTTAATTCTATCAGACGATATAGAAACTCAACACTATTGAAATGACGTGAAGTAAAGTACAATCTTAACAAAATGCTTCTGATGCAAGTTCTGAATTCTGATCTCATGTTCGCCTGGAATCATCAATGTGAAGGTTCATCTGTTCAGAACTTGTTAATAAACGTCAGATAGGCCTAAGAATTGTCAGCTTCAAACTTTAAACGTTTCTGCCACCATGCAGGACGGAACCAGGACTTTAGGAAGGAGGGTATAATCCTGGGATCGTTGAAGCGAGCACCCATGTAAGTGGGTCTTAGGTTCCTTCCACCCTGCCCCCCCCCCTCTCTCTCTCTCACTCTCATTAAGTGAAATTTACACGTTAAATTGTGTATAATGAGGCATATTTTTGGCGACTTTTTTGTCCACCTCGGCCAACCATAAACGCCTGATAAACTATCTGTAGGTTATATATGTAGGTTATGTATGTAGGTATGTATGTAGGTTATCTGTAGGTTATGTATATTACAGTTAATAAAGAGTATGTTGTAAGCGCACAGTGATGTTAATTACGTCATTATCTTTTATTTCAATTATCACTACAATTTGAAACATACAAATGTCATCTATGTTTCAAATCGCGTTTACTTGTGAAGTATATATATGTTTGTAGATCTGTACTGGTTATTAACATATATGCTATATGTTATATCTGATTATGTTCATTCCTTTGTTACCCTTTTCCTTTAACTCATTCTTCAGTCATAAAAATATAGATGAATGGATGTTTATTTCCAAACTTTGATGTGGAATTCAGGTGCATATTTTGTACCAAAATCTTTATGTTGACTGAAAGGTGAAAATATATCAGATTTCCTGGTTTTCATGATACTTTATGGTAACTATAGTTATGCATGCAAATATTCCTTGGAGGTCGAGATTTTTATTTTAGGGGACTTAACAAATATTACTGATAACATATTATGCTCTGTAAAGAGAAGTGTGCGGCCAAAACTAGGAATTTACTATGAATATGACACACAAACCCCAACAGTTCATATGGTCTTGACGATATATAATTTTCCTTTAACTTGGCCGCCAGACGAGACTAAATGGAACATCTTTCGCCGTCAACTTCATATCTTCAACCTGAATCTGTCCTCCATCCCCATCCCACCCTCCTTCCCCCACCCCAAAGCTTGAAGCAAACATTTGCTTGACGTTATTACATCCCCTTATGGCTTTATATAGTTGCAATTTATACGGTTTGTTTTTTAATTATATCTTCTTTAGAAAGCAAATTATACCACTCAAAGACGATGGAATGACTTCATTAATATTATACTATAAGTGCTGAAGGACGTAATGTTCCGATTTTTTTCAAACATTCTACTCTATTTTCATAAGTTATTTAAGGGGGCATTCCAGAAGCTTCAGGGTAGACATAAAAATAGATAGGCTAAAATTATCTGACCTGATTCTACAGTGACTTCGTTAGGGAAGGTTTTCGTCGTTGCTAAGATGTTTGTCTCTGGTTTTATCGGCTCAATCGATAGATATCACCCTCAGGAGTTTTGTCAGATATATCGTCTTTTCAAGCAGCATTCTTTTAAAAAAAGAAGAAGTACTTTGCCTCAATACTAAAGGTGTCGATAATTAGGCCAGCCACTAAAATGTACCCAACAAATAGGGGGAATTGAAGTTTTCTTTGGATTGCTTCCGGGAGAGAGTTTGTTCATTATTGATTAAAGAAGTCTAAAGTCTGCAGGAAAAAAATGCGACAATTTCTTGATGAAGTATGTAAGATTACAAAGAAAAAGAAATAAATAGATAAATATATACATACATCATAATAATTTTAAGTTTTTGAATTATATATACACACCTAAATCCAAGAAGGGAAAACAATTATAATTTGAAAGTCAAGCAAGAAGTTTAAAGGAATTCAAATTTCTGCCCATTATGCTGGAAACGAATTGCATTAAGGTTAACTTTCAGATGATAAACTATTACATATCTTCGTTAAATGGATTCGCATCACTAAACAGGCTGCTATATGTGAACTTGTAAAAGCTATCACCCTTTTCTTGATTAACTTTTTGGGTGGCTTAATGTGTATTCTGCCTTGAGCCAGGCTTGGCGCGTGGGGGGGTGGAGGGACTCAGGGCATACAACTTCGGAGGTCTAACTAGGTGCCCGTGGACACATGGAATAAATAATCATGTATTCTCATTTTCATAATACTTAAGGGTAAATGAAAACTTCCAGATAACTAGCACTTGAAGCCCATATACTTGTATCGCTGCCTAACAATGTTACTATCTATGATTTCCAGTTGTTATCAATATTTCAATTATATTTAATGCTTACGACTCAAGTTATATACTTTTCATTCTAATTCCGTGTGATCCAGTACCTTCTCAATGAGGACTCACTAACAAAATTTAACGTGCGAAAGCTCCTCTCTATATAAATCTGGATTAACTGCTGACTTAAAGAGATTGAATATTATAGCTATAGACATAGTTTTGGAAAGTAAATTATCTTTCACTTTTTGTTCAATCTAATAATTGTGAAAGTAATAGTCAGAATTTATTAGAGCAATATTGCTATATATTTGCATGAAACCTTGATCAATTTAAAATATGAAAATTCTCAATAGAAAGTAAACAAAACACCGGACAAATATAAAAAAAAAACTACTGATTGCTTGTATCTTTCTTAAACACGAGAATGAACTCACGCAGGCAAATTTATGGGGTTTTGCGATCTAGGTTTATCGCTCTTGCTGTTAAAATTCAAAACAACCTAAAGGGGAAGTGTTTTTTTTTTAAATTAATTTAACAAATTGAACAATGACGACATATACCCCGGAAACGTCATTGACGAATGTTTTTCATATTTAAGAACCAGACCATATCAAGATAGAATACAATATAGATCTCTTTCTATAAATACGATTAAAATATTTGTGGCTTTATTGTTTTCCTAATTAATTTGTAAGCATTCTTGGTACATAAACCTACAATGTCAATCACTGGGGGGGGGGGGGCACTGGGGGCACGTGCTTTTTTTGCAAAGTAGCAAATGTGCCCTACTGGCAAATAAAATGTGCCCCTTTGGTGAAGAACTGTATTTTGGATATCTTAAGCCTTTGTTAATTTTAATATTTTATTTTAATTATTTATTTTTAGTCTGTACATGCTATTTTAAAATGGCATCCCATATCTTTTTGTAGCACGGTTAACAATACAAACAATCTCAATAAATAGTATTGATAGCATAGTAACACATCATATATATTTAAGTGATATGGCCGGTGTGTATCGGTGTATAGCATAACGAGTGGTGGTTGTAGAATGAGAAAGTGCCCCCCTGATGTTGTGCCCCCACTTTTTGGAAGCTTCCTACCCC